>VZTO01027929.1:40784-69836 GCA_013400615.1 Syrrhaptes paradoxus | reverse complement strand
GATGATCTTTCGAGGTCCCTTCCAATCCCTAACATTCTGTGATTCTGTGATTCTGTGACTTTCCTTTTCACAACTACATTACAAGTGCTGTCTCACAGCCTGTCAGGTTGGGACCCTTGGAGCCTACATTTCTTTTTTTGCATGACATTCCACTTTGCACTAAGAAAGCCTCCTTTTTTTTAAATTATGATTTTTTTTTTTACTGGAAAACTGGTAATGAAATCTGTAAAATTAGTATGACAGGATCTAGTACTTTTTATTCACTGGACTTAGGACTGCCTTTCCCTCCGTTTTCCCTTCACTAAATCTTAGCTTCTTTCTCTTTATCAAAATCCATGTTAGCAAATTCACAAATTGGTGCTACAAAAATCTGGATTCACAATTATTCTAAGTTATCCAGTACTCTAGACTGCCGAAGGCACTGCAATTATGTCCAGAATATATTGCTGTGACTGTGTTCAAGCATTGCTATTTAGAAGAGACCAGCTTCCACTTCTCTGTGAAAGGATGACAAATTCCCACTGAATTCAGAATGACTATGCAGGTGAACAGCATCATCAGCCAACCAGTGAAACAAGCAGAGAGGCTACTTTTATAGCTGGATTTCTTCAGATAGCTTTTTAAGACATCCCAGAGGCAAAGCAACTGAATAATACACATGCAGGCAGAGGCAGATAATGCATATCTGCTGATAAAGCAGCACCATAGGACAAGAATAAGAATTTAAAACTTCTTTCAAAATATCAAGTGGTTAAAAGCCCTCAGTAAAAGCCAAAAAAAAAAAAAACCCCAAACTTATTGTAAAGATCATAGGCAAACTTAGTAATTCTGGCTTTTCAAAAACCTTCTTTATAAGGTATCAATTCTGAGACACGCTGTACCCAAGAAGTAATATGTTAAATATTTGCACTGTTTCCTGAATTTTTTACATACCAAGCCAGTCACCACTTTTAGACAAAGATTACAATGCATTTTACACACTGTGTCTTTCAATACTCATTCATGTGGAATTTGGACATAATTTCATTCTGAGTTTTATATTATCATAAACGTTGTCACATACTTACAAATCATAAAAACTAAACCAAACCATGCCCCCCCCACCCCAATAAACATATGGAGTTATGGCACACGTAAGGAAAAAATCTGTTATGATGTGTTTAGCTATAACATTGATGTTGGAATCCATTCCACGGACAACTATGCCAACAGCAGCCAGATCCATTGTTTCATCACTTCTTGCAAGGAGAGCACAGCTAGTCACTGTAAAGTTCATAGTCCTTTTCCTCCTAAGAAATTCTATCAACTGACATACTGTAATACCCAGAAACACCACCTGAGGTAAGGAGCAGCTGCAGGAAAGACCTGCTTGGTACTTTTGACGTCTCTAAGTGTTGCAGAGTTTGCCTTTTGGAACAGGCCAGAGTTTCTGTATTCGAAACAGTAATATGTGGGATGCTTTCAGTTTTAGAAAGCTGGTTTTTTTTTGCATTATTAGCATAAGATATTACGAGTTGGCAGCCTAGAGAAATAGAGTTAGTGGCAAATATTTCAGTGCAACAGATTTTGATGGAAAAAATGGAGTAAGTTCACTGAAGCTTAAACCAGTGCTCATGACATTCTCTAAGAAAAAACAGCCTTGGAGCCCCAGTGTGAAACTGCGAGGACCAAGGACAGCCAACAGCCTACAGCCCTTGCTGGGGATGCGAGACCTGGCTTCAGCGCTCCTTTTCAGATAGTTGCTCACTACCCTCCATAAGACTCTTAAATTCAGGCCCTACTGGAGGGGCTTGTTCTCACTGCAGCTGCCCCACTTCACACACAAAAAAAATTAAGTGCCATGGAAGAGCTCCCACAGCTGCAAAGAGGAGTCTGGGAGAGATCTACACTGGAAGATCCTTCATGAGGCTGCTGAAGGGGAGCACAGAGCTGGATCTGTGCCCCAAGCACAGGGGTGTTGGCTGGTCTGCATGTTTGTGCAAGCGCACAAATACACCCACACACACTCTCTCTGCAAGATTGAAAACTTTTAAAGTTGTTTCCCGCACCCCCCCATGCAACAGCAACATTTTTGATTACATGAAAATTTTCCCAGAACAAAAAATGTATTTGCTACCCAGCTCTCATTATTACTTTTTTTCCCGCAGCTAATACAATCATTGCTGAGAACTACTATTTGTATTAACAGTTCCTACTCCTATGACTATCCTCAGTGCAATCTGTGGTACCACATTCCTAAGAAAGGACAGTTTTTGCGACCAATGGCCAGAGGAATGGGGTGCAGTGTGTACATTTTGTATGTGCAGCCAGAACCTTGCAACGAGCATGTTTTGCAAATAAAGATAATCAAATATCATTACCCAAAGTGGGTAATTTGTGATAAAGTTAAGAAAAACCCACTCCTTACTCCTACTTCACCATTAAAGTTCCTTTACTTTGTAAAGAACTGCCCTGAATTTCTTCCCAACTTGTTCTGACCATCTTTGCCCCAAAAAAGAATTTAAATAGCAGCTCCTCATTGCTCACTGCTGCTATTACATCAGAAAATGTATATTCTGGCTCTTTTCATATGCCTCAGCAGACAGAAACACTGAAAAAAAACCTCTTTGTGAGGAGCAATCTTGTGTTGGCAGGAAAATTGACAAGATGACCTAGTAGGTCTTTTCCATCTCTAATTTCCCTGAGTCTACTACTCCTGGGGGGAAAAATAACTTGTCAGCAAACTTATTATAAAAGAAAATATCACAGTAAAAAATAGTTTCAGAAAATAGTGCACCAACTCCTTGATATAGGATATGAATATATTTAACCTTGTGACGATTGCTTATTCTTAACCGAGAAAAACGTATTCCCAGATTCTGTACAGCAGTCAAAAATCTCAAGTAGCAGTGGAAGCCAAATAAGAACATTACTAAGTAATTCCAAAATACTTACAAGTTAAAGAGGTTCAATCAAGTCTCTGTTTATATACCTGCACAGTACAATTTTTATGTCTGCTTGAAAAACAAGATATATTTTGGAGAAACATGGAATTTAAAGAATAAAGAAACAATGACATAAAGAATAAAGAAACAATGACAATTTTTTGCAATTCTCATATGCACCACATTATTTTTTTAGGTTAGGGTCAGCCTAGCGCCACCAACAATAATTCTATCTTTTCCTAAATTCAGACAAATTTTAAAAGCCAAAACAACTAAACAGTAGGAAATACCTAAGAAGATGTCTTTGTTTCAGACAAACATTTAATCAGGAATCTGCACTTAGCAATGCAAAAGACCCATGAAAAGGCTTCCAAGCCTGGGTCCTGCCATTAACACCACTCTCACCACTGCTCTAACTGGAGGTACCTTCAGTATTTTACTTGTTTCCTGACATGAGGATGATGAAGGCGAGAATAACAAATATACACCTAAAAATCTACTAAGCATGTGTCATTTTTTAAATATATTATTAGAGAGGCAGTAAGGCAGAGGAGATCTGATGATAATTAATAAGGTACTTATTATATCTTGTCTGTTTCAACAAGGCTTTTATGGAAAAAAATACTCTTACCTACTTTGACTCTATCAATGAAAAAATACTGTTTTCTTCTCAGCTTAATTCCTATGAAACACTGTGAACCTGGAAGTTTTTTATTTGGTTTGAAATAGCACATGCTTCATTCTCAAATTACCAGGTACAATGGGCTGAAATAGCAGCAGATACCTTAAAATATTTACAGCCTGGTATCACTTCAAAGAAAGAAAGATGACCAATTACCTTACTGGAGGAAACCAGAGCTGCCACGTATTTAGGGTATAAAATGAAATTTTTAAAAAGATAATGCTGAAAAAAATTGGCATTGATTTTAGTTGCACAGTACTATACATGGGGAATAGTGGCACCAAACTCTCCACTGGTGAGAAAGAAGAATAAGGAACTGGATCCCTGAGATACTGTACTTTGACATGTCAGTCACCATCTCTCCTTATGCTTCAGGAAAGCATGGATACAGATCTATACTCAAATCTGGAACTGCATCTGATTTATAGAGCACAGGATTACACCTAACACTGCCCACAATGACAACAATCCTTGGACATCAATGCTGGCAAAACAAAATTATTTTAGGTTGAATTGTACCTTCAGGGGAGTGCACTTTAACCATTCTTATCATTTTTCCAACTTGCTATATTGCCACAGTCTCACCTTCCCCAGTTTTTTTCCACTCTCCTGTCTCCACCAGATCTGAATCTCTTTTTCTGTATGGCAGCAAAAGCAATGATGTCTGTCTCAGTCCATCTTAATTACGGCCTTGATTAGGTATTATAATCTCTAATAAAGTTACATTCTTGAACAGAAAATAAGCCCTGATTTTCTATAATGCAGCTACTGATATGTGCAGTCTATCTCATCCTGTGGACTCATGAGGTCCTGTCATGCTGGTAGTGGTCTGAGAAGTGAACACTCTTCCTGCATTAGTTTTCTGGGGTTTTATTTTTTTTTCTTTGGATGGATGGGTTTGTGGGGGGTGTTTTGCTTTTTTTTGCTTTTTAGCATCTAAAATTTCCATCTAGATTCTACCCAACTGAATACATGCAGAAGATAATGAAATATGGTGCTGTCTTCTAATGTGATTCATTTTCCATAAATGCTTATTGGAGAGCCATATTTCATGACTATAAGATCCTATCTGTGTTTATCTATCCCATTACTAGGGGATTACCATAGCAGTATATCAAAGATAAAATAGCCATGAGCAACTTATAAAACTCTTACGTTAGTTACAGGAATCTGTTATAGAAACTGTAATATATTCCATTATGTACCTGACAGGTAAGTGTCTTTGTTTTCAGTTAAGTGTGATTACAATGAGTAGGATGTCAAATTAAAATCATGTTCACAGTAATGTGTGAGCATTTACAGTCAGAATCACCAACATCACTCAAAACTCTGAGATGAGATGGACTCTCCATAACTACCTCAGGAAATTTCACATGCATTTCTTCAGCAGTATAATGTGACCTATATTATTTAAGATTTCAGAAGAGTCATTATGTGTGGGATATGTTAAACTATCAGCCAGTTTGTTCTGTAAAAAATTCCTTTTGTTTTTACACGTACAGTATTTACTATAAAAGTATATCCCTTTGAAAAGGTAATCAACTTGGGTATTATACTATTATTTTTGGCACTTTATTTTTATTTTAAAATATAGAGCAAGCATTCCACATTTTTTCCTGTCTAAATCAGCCATGTCTGTTGCACTTACGTACGATCCAAAACTATTGATGGAGGGAGGGAGGAGGAGAGGGAAAGAAGGGGATGGCTGGCTTTAAACACAAAACCTAAGATTCCAGCATGATTTTTCTTCTTATTTTTTTCTTCTTACTTTTTTTTTTTGCATCAAAAATATGATAAACATCCGCAGATGCAAATATGGGTTGAAGTATTGTTTCAGAAAAGATGACAAGCGAAAACTTCATCCCAGACCTGGAACCGAATTAACTTGAAATTATACTTCTGGAAACACTTTGTGTGTTTAGAAACACACCAGGTCTGCATCTACGGGAAGTGGCCACCCCATCCAGGCCTGCAAATGCACCCATTGGTCCCAAAGGCAACAACAGGATTGCAAGTGCAGATCTTGTTCATGTCTTCAAAACAGCATCATGTGAGGAGATAAAGGGCCAGTTAGAGAGTAGGTGGCTGTATTAAGACAAAGCTGTCCTCCTTCTCAGGTAACTCAAGGGTTTTCTTAATCTGCAGATTCCCCTTATCAGTCAGTGGAAAAATCTTCTTTAGTTAAGGAGTTAAATTCCTTAATGTGGATTTGATAGATGTGATCTCATGTCCCCAAAGGGGAAAAGGCAAAAAAAACGACTCCACAAACAAACAAAAAACCCCAAACCACTCAGCATGAGATGAGAAAACAGAGAAAACAGGTAGTATTTCTTCTGTAAAACACAGAAAAGCTGAACTCTAACACATGGAGTGATACGCCTCACAACAGCATAGCTGATTTCTTTTCCTTACTTTGCCTTCAATACTAGCCAAATATACAAAACCATGTACAAAAAAGTAAAAATTAATTCATGTATTTAAGCAATAAGAGCTGAAGTCCCAAAATTTATGGGAGCTGCTAATAAAGCACATTCCCGCCACCATGCGAGTAATAGGATTTCTGTAATTAACAGTGCTTCTGGCTTCACCACTTGTGAGTTACAGACCTTTATACCTCTACTGCTGGGAATTAAATACCAAGCTATTGCCCACAGTTAGTATTCCACATATATAACTATTTTTCCCCACCTTGTTGAAACCTCCTTAGGAGTTAATCAGGCCACAAAGAGACCTTACTAGTCACTGATACTAATAGAAAAATCATTTAAAATAGATTTGCTGTTACAGTGGAAGGAACTTTTTCTGTTTTTCAGTGCCACAGACTGCTTTCCAGTGATAAATCTATGGGAGCCCTACACCTCGGAGCAAGGATTGCAGCACATTGCTTTGGGAAAGTGTGTCTGCCCTGCACACAGGAAAAAAGCCTTGCCCCACACATGTTCATACACACATTTCTATATTAACTGCAAACTCCAGAGAGAAATCTAGGGGTACTATATCTTCCCATATCCACCAGCACTTAATTGATCTATGAATTAGAGATGCCCCAAGCTGCATTCAACTTATTGTTGAGTCCACTGCATATTAGAGAGAGTCACTTTTAACAAGGAGGTCTCTGACGTCACCTAGCTACTTCACATGAGGAAAATAACACAAGCATCTATTTTGCATTCTGGTGACTTCAAGAAGGGACAATCTACAAAAATGTTGTGGCAGCCTGTGCATGCATGTGTTGGGAGTGGCAGGCCAACCCTTCATTTTCTTCTGTATTTTCTTCTTGAAACATTACCTTTTGTCCATAGCCAGTATTGTTTCAGGAGTGATTTTAATATGTTAAAGATGGGCTTGCAACAAATGCTCTTGCCACTTCTTAATTATTTCCACTGGATTTCAAAGCAGTCATGATGCAATTTATAGGAAAAGAGGACTTCTATAACGATTTGAGAAAATTTTATCTGTTGCATCATGGACATTTGGAAGTCCAGCTGCATGAGCTTTTATTTTTTACTTTCCCAAGGAACAGAATAATTAGGAAGAAAATTAAAAGGTATATCTGATGGAGTCTCACAACATCATGTCAAAATGAGAACCAACCAAAAGGCCAAACAAGAAAACAGAAGGACAGAAAGCTCTAAGGTAGCAACCAGGTGAAAGTCTTCATGATTTGTGGAGGAGTGACTCGTGCTGTACTGATACATGAAATTGTTGCGTAACATAAATTGATTAATACCGCATCGCTGACTCAGGACTCATGGCTATCAGCTTATCAGAGACCTGCTATGCAACACTGCCTTTTCCAATAAAGGAAGAACAGCCAAAAAAGCACGTGACTTAAGACATGCAGAAGTTAAACGCGAGATAATGTGGAACATTTAAAAAAACATTTTGAAGAATAAAGTGAGTAGCTACGATGAAAAAGAACAAAACAGGAGCAGGTGAAAAAAAAGGGCCATGTGAAGGATGGGAGGATATACTCTGTCCCTCGAGGAGAGCCCGATGCAGCCACAGCCCCGAGCTGGGAGGCAGGAGGCTACAGGGAGCCAGGGGGCAGGGCTCCCACCAGCCAATGGGAGGGAATTCGCTTCCACACTTGGCTCTTATTCCTGCTCTTCTGTACTCTGATCCCTTCAGGATTTTTGGACCTACACATGAGCTGTTAATTCCCTGCTAGCTCCCATGCTTCCTTCCCTGAGAAGGTTAAAGGACTTTACCTCCCTTGTTTGCTCTTGCAAACGTTTCCAGCCTCTTCGGTTCTGCTCTGCCTTCCAGGCTATGGGAGAGACTACAGCCTCTTCAGAATACATTTCTTATCTCTGACCCATTTAGTGACAATATTTGTAATCTGTATCCTCTAGGCCACAGCACGTGGACTTTTTCCTAGTTCACAGGTCAGAGTCTCTTCTGCGATTGAGAAGATATGTCTTACATAGATTGCAATGCTGTTACAAAGAAATCCAAAGTCCTAATTATGTCAATAGCTAACATAATGACACTGTTGGATACTGAAATCAAAGGCTCATATTAAAACCCAAAATCTAGCTGAAAGGAAATTGGTCTGGAAAAATAAAGCCATTAAGAGGCTAGAGCAATATTTTTTTCTCAGCCAAATGGCCCAAGGCTGGGAAGAAAGCATAGGTGGATACATAAACTAGAGTTTTAATTTATATTAAACACAAATATGACTACTTTAGGATGTACCAAGGACAGGACTGCTATTCCAGTAGTGCTCAGTTCAGGGAGACATCAAATTTTCAGAGGTCATTTGATAATGGCCTAATTACTACCATCAGCTTGAGAGGGAGAAAGGCGGGGAATCAGTGACTGCAATGGGAATAAAGCTGGGCCGGTAAAATAAATCACTGAAAACTCTGATGTTAGTAAAGAGCATGTAAGTATCAGGTAAGCAATGTGCTGAAATAAAATTACATTCTACAAGGTGTCAGCTAAGGAAGACAGACAGACAACGAAAGCTGGGAAACCTAGAGATGAGACAGGGACAGGGGGTGAAAAACTCATTCAGTGAAAAATTAAGTCAAAAAACCATAATAGTTTCATCTGGAAATACTTTTTCTCGGGTGGAGTTCATAAAATGAAAGATTGCAGGCCTCCTTTTTATCCAATGTTCTGACGATCTGAGGGCACTTAAATACTTCAAAATCTTTGTTAAGATGTAAAAATTTACAAATTGCAAGTGCAGAAGTCTTTTTGATACACTGCAGAATTTTTTTATTATTAAAAAATTATGTATGCTTTGTTCTTAAAGAACAAACAACTTCTTGAAATTTTTCATCAACAAATTCAAAAATTATTTAGAAATTACTTAAAATATCCCTAAAACCTCTTTGTTATTGACTTCAGACATTACACAAAATCTTAAAATTTAAAAGTGAGAGCATCATACATTGAAGAAGTTGAGAGTTATTAAAATTGGGGGTTGCACAATATTCAGAAAGAGGAGTCACAACAGCATCAAAATCTTCTGGACCACAGCGTAGAAATTCTGCATTGTTTTCTACTCAGTTTACATTTAAGAGTTAGTTTTATATTTTATGGTACTGATAGAAAACAAAGAAATCTATTATTCAGTACTTCCTCACAAAATTCAAGCATCAATATTTGGCTTGCTGCTCTCTCTTCCACTTTTATGGGCCAGCTATGTTCCAGGTTTTTACAAACAAATATATTTGACTAAAAATCCTCATAATAAATAAAAGAAATATATTGCAGTAGGACATTGTTCTGTTTTCAAGCCAAGAGGACAACTTTTATATATTCAGAATTTAACTTATGATAACTGTATTAAACAATAGTATATTTTGTCCTGAGTTATGCTGCATGAGAAAAGGCTTCTTAAAATATGCTTTTCCTTCTTTGATTATTGTTTTCTTGCAAAGATAATTCAAACCAGCAAGGGCCCACCCAGTCAGAGCAACAAAAGGTCTAGTCCTTGATGAGCAGTATTTGTAAGCACTCACTACTAATATTAATTAATTTGATAATTTATCCTCTTTTTTTATTCATCAGTTGTCTCCATGTGGTTTAAATATTCATTCTCTGTTCAAAACTATTCACACTGGATGAATTTCATTCCTCTGTGGACGACCAGCATAAGGCATATGCATCATTTCAATCCCCTGAATAGGGTTCAAATAAGTCTCAAAGCGCTATATTGTCTCTCAGCTCATGAATAAATTTCACCATTTGGCTAGATGTAGACTCTTTCTGAACTGCTTGTTGCAAGTCCCTCTTTGTGCTTCAGTTGTTGCTGTGATGCCTTAGACTGTGGCCCAGAGACTCCAGCTCCATAGGTTGGGATGTTTATTTTCGTATTGACTGGTGCACGTACAGCGCCTCCTAAATACCTATAACCGATGCGCTCTATCAGTGATTTGAGCCCAGTTCACCAGATCAATGCAGACCACCAGCCTGTACCCACCTGTGTGCTCCACATGCCCCATGGACTGATCACACCCACCGCATCTGAGACATTCAAACACCCTGGACAAATGTACGAAGTCTTTCCATTCTAGCAAGATTTCTGGGTGAAAAAGGACACATACTCAGAGATGTCCAAACAGACGGTAGGTTTAAATTTAGACTTGTAGTGTCAGGGATCATAATCTTCTTACATGTATGCACCAAGCACAAGACAGCACCCTTTTGTGACTACATTTCTTATATTCTACACCACAAACAGACAAGAAAATATAAGCAGAAAACCCCAAATAACATTAGCTATTTAAAACCTGAACTGAGGAGAATTATTTCAAGTCCAAATTTTGCTCTTTTTGCAAATATTCTGACAATAATTTTTTTCCTAGATTCTACATACAAACCAATCCCAAAGGGTGAAGTCAATTGCAAGTTTTCAGTAATTGTAGAAATGCAGGAATATTTTTCCAGCTCTGGCACTGACCAAGCATCCTTTTCCATGAATTTTAGTTTTTACAGTTCAGTATCAAAATTAAAGCAGAGCTGAAGCAAACAGTTTACCCTCTCTAACAAACAAACTTACCAGAAAGTTACTTTGAGGGTAGAAGATAAGATAAAAAGGAAGCTTTCATTAAGAGCCCAGTCAGAGCTTCTTCATTCATCCTCCAAAATCATTATGTAGATTGGCAAAGAACGAAAGGTAGCAGTGGGAGGAATGAAGAGACATAATTCTTATACAACAAATATGCTACAGTGATAAGTGACAGAAAATGGTGCTGTACATACTTAAAAGTTCAGCTAAGAAAAATCCTTTGCTATGTAAAATTGACACAGGTTAGCCTCATTGCCTATTAATATTACTGTAAAGTTTTAAAAGAGATGGCTCTGAGAACACTATGTCAGATTAGGAACTGGAATTTAAACAAATGCAACCTACAGGAAAGACAAGGGTATTTCAACTACCTTTGCCCTTTGCCACTGCAAGCTTCTACAAAGTTAAAAAGGCCCTATGAATCATCAAGGGAGCTCAGGAAAGTGGCTTTCACGTACGTCTAAATTATGTATGGGCAGTTCCATGACATGCAAGTGCTCAGAAAACAAATAGCAGAGTGCTGCACGCTGCATGTCCCCGACACACATCTGGGCTATGTCCCAACGACATACACCAGCCACCCTGCTTTCTCTGGATAAAATGTACTCTCTGAGCCAGGAATTACGAGCAGCTAGCATGGGAATGATATATCATGTTCTGAAAACACAGCCAGAATGTCCATGCCTAACTTCTACCTGATCCTGCATTCTTTGGGCTTTCAAGAATTCTTCCCACAGCAAAGAGGGCTTTTGTGTGCAAAAAGGGAGTACAGTAAGAAAACACAGTAAGCACTGTTGTACAGCGATGATGTTCCAATAGCAGACATCTGAGAAGCGTCATTTCACCTTTTTCATTACCGCAATTACCTCGGTTTGTTCCGCAGAAACGAAAAGATTCAGTATCTTTGATGTATAACTGACCATCCTCGCTGTCAGCTTCAAAGTTTGTTTATACTTTGGTTCTTAGTTCTGAAAGTCAGGGAGTGAGACTTCCCCTCTTGAAGCAGAGCTCCCAGCACTGTCCAGGATTTCACACTAGGAGCCTATTTCCCCCCTGTAGCACAAGACTTTTGTTGATTTGATGCCATATAGCAGGAGAAAAGACTCACACATCCTAAAATCCCCATCTTCCCTTGACAACACAACAAAGAATGGTGTGTGGCATTTCACAAAGCTAATTAAATTAATTGATGGAAAGGAGCAGGCACAGCTCCTCTGAAAGTAATGTTCATCCTCCCTGTTTACCCTGAGATTTAGGTTGGCTCTCCCTGTCAGCTATCAGTTGATAGTTACAGAAATGGCAATGACAGCACAAATCATAATGCAAAAAACATGTGATATTTGAACGATAGATGAGCAAATTTCAGACCAGTTCCTACTGGATCATTCTTTGTAATTCACTCAATGGATCAGAATATCTCCTGACTAGAACCACATGGCTTGTTTTTGAAATTTTAATTAAATGTATGAGATATTGTCCCCATGGCCTGTGACAAGGAGGGGATTCAGTCAGATGGCCACCTGTCATTTCAAACACCAAATACTGTGTATTTTTATGTGGGACCCTGTCAGACTCCTTTCCCAGACACATCAATGTCAGATCAGGTCAACAGTCAGTTTCTCTAAGGGACAGGAGAAGGTATAGCTTTGCCATACCATCTCTGCAGCTTGTTATGGAACAAGGTGGTAGTTTCCCTGCGTTCCCCAAGCACTATGGTCTTCATACTTGCTGCCAAGAACATGGAACACAAACCGCAGCCAAAGGAGATGGGTTCTGTCTAAGGCAACAAGCTTCAGACAAAACCGTTTTAATAGTTGCTTACTTAAAAACCTGCTGATTTCCTTATGAACTCTAGAAAATTCTGTTAGGAGTAGAACTGGAACTGGCACCCTGGAGATCTCACAGTAAAGCAGCTCTTCCCACTTTATTGGGCTGCTTACAGGAGCGTAAGCACTCCTAGATAGTACAACAGATAGGTAACCTTTTTTCCTTTGATATTTTTTCTTGCTTATCTACTTCATATCTGTGGTCCCTCCCCACCCTGAATAAATGTGTAGAAAGGAAATAAAAAAATGTCTGTCTCACTGCTCTGGCAATCCCATAGGTTTAGTAAAAAACTACTTCACCTCACTGTGTCAGAGCATGCAAATTCTCTAAGTGGTGTCAGTGGTGATATAATGAGATGATAGCACCACATCTCATTCAATGTTTCCCTCTTTACACACTTGAGAAGACACCAGTCATCATAACTTCCACTTTCACCTTCTTCAGGTGTTCCTGAATCACAGTGAACAGCACTGAAGAAGCTTGGCTTTGGCAACTGAAGTATTTACAGTCTTCTGTCTCCTTGCATCAAAAGTACTGTAGCCAGTATCCTGTTAGAATTGTTCAAACCACTGAAAGTCCTAATAGTCACTTAAATCTTACTATATACTGCTCTTAATTCCGGCCCCTCCTTTTCCATTTCCCACTTCAAGTGATTTTGATTTGTCTCATTCTCAAAACAATTTGAAAAAGACTGGAAAAAATGAGAAACATAACAGGAATCTTTAAACAGTTCAATCTACTACACAGAAGCACTGATAATATATTCTTTCAGGAAGGGTTGCACTACAGGATATATTTCATGCTTTAAAAAGTAACAGCCAAACAAGGGATAGGGGGTGGGGGGGAGAATGGATCGTGCACAGTAACTGTAAAATTATAGCCCTCTTGTTTTGGATCTGGTTGCTAATGTGCTCAAAAAGATCTGCGCTTCATCATATTTTATAGGGAGGATACACAGTATGTGCTCTATGGGGAGCCTATATGAGTCCTAACGTTGCTCAAAAGGACAGTTAAATAAATGACTCCACCAGTCAAGTCACTGAAAAATTTGTATTTCTGCCAGCTTGCTTCCAGCCTCTTTGCATCGATGGATTGTGGTGACAGCAATTATGTCATCCGTAAAGTTAAGAAGCTGGGAATCCTTACATCAGCTCTCAGACTTGATACTTGCTTTTTTGCCCCTCCTACAGTTATCACTTGTTATTCTCAGTGTTACCGTATTTTCTAAGAGACAATGATAACCAACACAAACACTATGAAAATATGGTTGAGTTTAAGCTGCTCTAAATGATTGCAGTCTTCATTCACCGGCATGCCTCATACAGACTATCACACATTGGAAAAGGTTGTGCGGTTTTTTCCTTCTTCTGTGTCAGCACGCATAACACCCCTTAAAACAATCTACCCCATTCAGTCTTTAACTGCTAATATTTTGTACCCACCTCAGCAAAATACAGGTTGCTGCTTGCAACGAGGGTGATTCAGATAGAGATTCAGATCTATGAAAAAATCTATGATTTTTTTAGGCAGTAAAGGAGACAGCTAAGTGATAAGATTATATTTCTTGGTTTATCAGAATATCCTCTGTGAAAGATGTCAAGATATGCTGTTTTTTGAAGCATGCCTTTTTTTTTGTTTGTTTTTTTTAATGCTCTCTCTTTTCCAGTGGTCCCACTTCAGTGCTGACCTCCAGAAAACCTTGGAAACTCTTTTGCGCTGTGTTTCCCTTATTGCTCCTGATGCACACAAAGTGTAGTCAAGAAGGCTACTGCTCCACAGCACAGCATCTAGAGCTGCTGAGAAAGGAGGAGGAAACAATCTGAAACAACGCCACAATATCTTTCCAGTGGCAAATATTAGTTTTCTGATAAATACCAGCATGTTCCACCTTAAAAAATTATTGGCAAAATTCTACTTCTTACTGGCAGAGCTGTTGGCAGAAGCCTGTCTCTAATAGATGGGTGATACACTCATGGACGACACTGTATGATTCTGGTGCTGCTCCATTTTATGGCTGTCTTAGAATGAGTCATGGTTTTTGTTTGTTTTTTTTCCCCAAAAACACATTCCAAATCTACTCTAACACTGAATACAACACAGGTTGGGTTTTCCATCACAAGTCCTTCACAAGGAGCAGGCCTCTGAGAGAGTGCCAACGGCATAGACCATTGTTGGTCTGATTGAACCAGCTGCAATCTATTGCGAAATGCTCAGAAAGCAGGAAGGTCCATGTGTCTCATTGTCAAGATGCTTGTTGCTCGCTTGCCCCACCCACAGAAAGGGTAACTCAAGTAAATTGGCCACATCACCCTGAGCTGACTTAGACCGTACATCGTGCGAGGTGAATAACAGGCCGCGTTCAACAGCATCAGGCCCGAACGGCTCCACGGCCGACTACTACTTAAAATTGTTACTCCTACTGGCAAGCCTCCGAGTAGGGGGAGGAACGCTCAAGCTGTAGCTCATGATGTTGAACACACACGAGTTAGTTTATTGCTTGGTACTAATAAAAGGTTTCCAAAGAAGACTGACTCCTGTGCAGCACGCAGACTTTCCTTGTACCACGTCCAAGAGGGCTCCACACTCTCTTCACAGCTAGTTTGAAGTGACACTCTCTTCTTCACCTTGTCAAGGAGACATGTACAGCGGAGCCAGTATTCTCCCCATCCTCTAAATTGTCTGAGATGAACATGACCGCTATATATAAACACAAAAACTAAGATACATTTCAGAAGCCAGTTCTGAGTCTATTTTTTCCTTCATTGAGATGTTATTTCTTACGGTCTTCTATCCTAAGTTTAGATAGCATTACCTTTGACTCAGGCTACAATGCTTGCCAGACTTAATAGGCATTTCATAATAAACTTAAAATATAATTATGTTGATTAATTAAATCCCACGAAGCAAGAAACCTTGAATTACGGGGACTGACAGTAAAGCCCAGCAGCTGTGTAATTCAGAGGCTGGACAAAATTACTGGCATTGTAAGATGGTCCAGTAAAAAGGAAAAACTGCTTGCATGGCACCAACACCTTCCATAGGGAAAAAAATGTTCAGACAAAAAAAAATAATGCTTACTGCAGGAATTTCAAACATAAACATTGCTGTTTATATAAAATATTGTTTTGGCATTCAGATTTAAAGAAATCTAAGTGAAATCATACTTGAACCAAAAAAGTAAATTAAAACAAAACTAGAAAAACACAAACGTTTTTATCAACACATTTTGAAAATTTTAAACCTCTGAGATTTTTTTTCCCAGATACATTTCTTCCAAAGAGAGAAGGATCAGGACTTCAGATTACCAAATATTAGGCATATTCGAAAAGTCAGGACTAGCTCCAACAATTTTTTGTAATTTTAAGCTCATTTCTAAATTTATTTAAAGGATTTCTTCCTAGTTTTTCTTTGGGAAGATTTTATGTCTTTCTCCATCTATTGAGAGCATTGGAATACTTTCCCTAGCATAGCTGTCAACACAGTTTAACACAACAAGAAACCAGAACAGTACAGATGCAGTCTGATTAAAAATATTAGTCAATCCAATCAGTCCAGTGCAAGACTCACATGTTTCTATTCTATAATGATTAGACTTATATTAGCTAATGTGATTTTTTTAAACTAACAATTGGTAGATTTCAAGTTACAGACTTTGTTTTCTGTTACTCTAAATATTACATGCCAGAAGACAATCGATTGTCTTCTTTTCCATGAGTCTGGAAGTTACTTCTGCACATTCCACTGGATTTCTTAATAATGCATTTATTAGGAGCTATATGCAGAACAGAGGAAGGAAACTCAAAAGATCAGTGTCTTGGACTCCAGAAGGCATGTACTTCAAGCATGCCTGGATTGTGAGTAAAGGGAAAGATGTATCTCTTTTTTTTCTGTAAGAAAATGATGAGCTGTTTTTTGATTCTTGATTTGGGGATGCAATTTACAGCTGAGAGCCCAGGTTGTCATTTTGGTGGACACAAAAATATGGTGATGGGGAATTCTTTAATGACCCTATCAGTTGTTCCATACAAGATCCCACATGTTTTCTCCCATTAGTTTTCTTGCTTTTACAAAGGGCCAGGTCCTTTGAGATTTACATATTTTTTGGCACACCATCTAGCAAATATCACCTATGAAAAATCATTGTGTTCATCCCTCCATCCAAAGTCCCTATACAGCAGAGAATACTGCAGCGCATTAGAAGAATTTTCCTTCCTGCCCACAGAAGGACTGAGTTAAGGATGACCCAGGCCACATCATGAAGCATGTTAAAAAGTGTCCTGGCAGCACTAGGCTAAGGTTCCTTGATCAGTGGAGCTCTACAAAGAGGTTTAGTCTCCTTCCCATCCCTTTCCCCAGCTGCGCATTCCAGCTGTGGTCCCTGTTGATTCCCATGTAGTCAAAACTCTCATCTCTCTGCACAAACACTAGAAGCTCAAGCTTCTGCTGATTTTTTTTGCTGAAGCACTCCTCCAGTTTCTCATGGTGACGTTTTTGCCCTCTCTGTAGGTGATATGCTTTTGATTTAATTAAACTGTATATTTGACAAAGATCTCCTAAGTAGCTGCTATCAGCAGAGCCCAGACACACTCTGTATCGATAGGCAGTGGTTTAGGTCTAGAATTTTAAAGAGCATTTGGCATCTCCCATCTCAGCAGTGCAAGAGCCAAATGAATAATTTGGCTGCCATCCATTTTGAAAAGTGGCTTGGATACTTTGACTACATTCACGTCGGGACCTCAAATGTTGCAAAATCTAGCTTTTGGATGTCCTGAGGGCTATTGGAGCCCCAAGACCTGCCTTAGTGCCTGTGTTACACCTCTTGAGTGCAATGAGGATTGCCATCTCATGAAAGGTACACGAACACAACCTTTAACTTGCTGAAAGCCTGGGGGTTTAAGGCAGAAGTGGAACATTTTTTAAACAGACAGAAAAAAGTTCAAGAATAAAATTGATTCAGGAGGGAGGACTGAAACAGAAGGGTTTATAAAGATAGATAAAAGCAGTGGTTTGAAGATCCATCCAAATGTAATTCTCTCCTAATGAATACATGCTTTAGGACTAGATGTGTGCTATGACACTGTAGCCTAAGTGAATACATTTTGCATGCTTCTAAAGGAGCTCTGTTCCCAAACAACAACAGCAAAACCCACACAAGCACACAGGCATCGCAAACATTCCCCAGAAGAGGATGTGGATATGAAGGGTGAAATGTGACCTGCACTCCTCAAGGCAAAAGCCAGCACACACCACTGTGTCACCTGGACTCTTGACACTTTCTGCATTTATACTTAATCAGCATCAGTCCTGATAAATTATTTACCCTGGAGGAATGTAATGGGACGCCAGTTTGTCTGTGCATATGCTCTTGTATTCTGCTAGACTAAATAAGCAGGGTAGGGGGCTGGGGAAAGAGCCCTGATTTCTGTCAGTGGGACCCTTTCTACATTCTGTTGGCTCTACTTCATCCAGTGCTGGCATCCCCCTGTGACACAAGGCATGTTTGATACACCCTTGACATGAGCGTCCTTAAAAGGGAAGTTCAGGGTAGTGGTCATGCATCAAAGTATGTTAGACACAACAGGTCTCAGAAACAATAAACTATCACATAGGGAGGTTGATAGAGGAATGAAATCTACAGGGTAAGAGATACTACTTAGCATCCAGAGGAAAACAGCAGCATCAATATCACAGATAGCACAATCTTGCTTAACCTTACTTTTAAGGACTGGGCTTAAGGCTGCAAAAGCCAGTTTTGATAAAAGAAGTACATACTCTTATGCAATGCATTATCCTTAAACTGAAGTTGCATTTATATAGTACTCATTACACAGCACAGATTACTTGGCATGCAGAAGTAGTGAATGCTGGAGTGCTTGTGAGGAGCCTCACTGTAATGTTGTGATTGCTTGCTGAGTTGTTTAGTCATAATTGTTTAGTCATAATGTTTAATATTAAAATTCTACCTAAATCTTAACAAATTTAATTTCCAGAGCCCTTCCAAGTGAAGAGTTGCCCTGTAGTGCACCTCATTTAAATAGATCTGGTGGGAGATTAGACAGCATAGTAACAAGAGCGATTTACATTTTTAAAAAATGACCCAGGTAAACATGGGCAAAAACAAGCACTCAATAGGAACATGCAAAGAACAGTCTCCACAGACAAAATAGCTAACTGGTAGACTCTGTATTTCCATTTTCTCACTTTAGGTTTTCCACATGCTTCATGGAATAAAGAGCTACAGCCAAGAATAAAACAACCCCAGCTCTCCTCATAGCACTTTAGCATAAAAAAGGTAAAAAATGTGTTGTGAAAAGGTGGAAATACACAAAAAAGGCCACATGAACACCAAAGTACTTTTGGGTTCCTCGTGAAGAGTAATCTGGAATCAAAGTCGTTACAGCCAGAAACCTGCCCATGCTTCAAAGGAGTTCAGAAAAGCAACAGCAGCAGCAATTTTGAGAGAGGACTCTTACAAAGGAAATAATGCAGGCACACTGAAGGCAGCATTCCCTGCTGAAATTAACATCTCTCCCCCGATAAGAAAATACTGTCATCCCTGGGGTACAAGATTACTCTAACAAGCCATTTCCCTACCCTTTAAAATAGATTACAAACAATTAAATTCTGCTTTTAACACAAGCTTACTTCCATTCTCCTTGAACATAATGGTGGCAGGGGGAGAAAGAAAGATACTCCATACATCCTAACTTTGGACTAACACTCATCCTTTATCACAATGCCTAGAGGAAACTTTTGGTAACAGTCTCTTGTTGAAATAAAGACAACATCTCCCTGAGGATGCTGGAAAGGAGAGAAAAGAATTAGCCTGGCTAGAAGAAGGGAATGAGGGTGATGAGATGGAAAACAGAGATGTTGATCTGGATTCAGTACAGGATCAGAGATGGGAGGGAAACATGACTCTAAGTCACCCATCTGCTCTCCTAATTCTGGAACAGAATGAAACTGTACCCAGTCTGCCCAGACACAACTCCTACACGCCTGGGTGAGGAAAGTGTGGAGCATATAGATGACTCCATTGGATTTATTCCATTTCCACTAGGATAAATTCTGGATGCCTTGTTAGGGCAGGCCTTGGTTCCCTCAGCAGTGTGAAGTGAGTATCTTCCCTGAGGGACTGTGAAGCATTTTTTTCCTTGCATTCTCACCTGGGACCCCAGAACCATGTCAGCACTGGCCAAAATGATAATCCAAAAAATCTGTAAGTTTTTCATGCTCACTTAACTCATGCATAAAGACAGGGCAGAGGGGGTGATGGTCAGGTCTCCTGCTAGAGAGATACTGTATAGATGCCCAAGTACAGTCACCAATGTAAAACAGTATCATTATGATCACTTCAGATAAGCTAGAGCCATAGACAGTAATGACAGTTAACCTATATATTACAGCTGGTAAATGTTACCTACTAAAATGCCTTACATTTCTTTGTGTCCTATAACGCCTGAATGTATTGCTTATGACAAGCGAGTCACCAATTTAATGGCATTTCATAGAATCAGAAAATGGTTTGGGTTGGAAGGCACCTTAAAGATCATCGAGTTCCAACCCCCCTGCCATGGGCAGGGACACCTCCCACTAGCCCAGGTGCTCAAAGCCTCATCCAGCCTGGCCTTGAACCCCTCCAGGGATGGGGCATCCACAGCTTCTCTGGGCAACTTGGGCCACTGCCTCACCACCCTCACAGTGAAAAATTTCTTCCTAATGTCTAGTCTAAATTTACCCTCTTTCAGCTTATACCCATTACCCCTTGTCCTCTCACCACACTCCCTGATAGAGTGTGCCTCCCTGTCTCTCCTGTAGCCCCCTTCAGGTACTGGAAGGCTGCTATGAGGTGTCTCTGGAGCCTTCTCTTCTCCAGGCTGAACAACCCCAACTCTCTCAGCCTGTCCTCATATGGGAGTGCTCCAGCCCTTTGATCATCTTCATGGCCCTCCCTCTGGACCCACTCCAACAGGTCCATGTCCTTCCTGTGCTGAGGACCCCAGAGCTGGATGCAGTACTCCAGGTGGGGTCTCAGAAGGGTGGATTAGAGGAGGAGAATCACCTCTCTCGATGTACTGACTATACTTCTTTTGATGCAGCCCAGGATACAGTTGGCTTTCTTTGCTGCAACTGTACACTGCTGGGTTACGGTCAGCTTCTCATCAACCAACACTCCCAAGCCCTGTATGCTTCCATTCCAACACTCCAGTCATAGGAACAATCCCACCACGTCTCTGTGATGCCAATAAGATCATAGCCCTGCAGGCATGTGCACGTCTCTAACTTCTCTTGGTTATTCCCCATGTTATGTGCATTCACATAGAGGCATTTAAGTTGGGCCCCGGATGAAGCTGACTGACTCCCTGGAGCGGCTGAAATTCCTTTGTGCTGCTCTTGATTTCTATATGTATTTGACTATTTCTTTATATTATCACAACAGACAATCCAGATCTGAACATACATGTGTCACATTACTCAAGAGACTTCAGATGACTTGGATATATGTCACAAAACTAAAAAGTTTTGTTTCAAAAACTTGTTAGAGTTGCTAGGGGACAATGTTATAGTTACCTACTACATCATTATTTATGAAATCTAAACACATAAAAACACAGAAATAAAAAACTAAGGGCATCATAAATCTTAAATGGTTCCTAGTCAGACAAAAAGATGTTATTCTTCTCAAGAAAATATTTCAGTAGGAGACACAGAGCTGAACTCCACATTTTGGAGCTGTCTGTAATATTTTTGTTACCTAGATTTCCGTTAATAACTGATTCAAAATACAGTACTAAGTGGGATTTGTCAATCAAAGCGCTTTTATGGTTTGGGGCTTTGTTCTTTTTTTTTTTTTTAATAAAACACTTAAAAGACTTGATTTTTATAACATACAATGCTAAAGGTTAGTCTATCGTCACCCAGAAACATTAACTTTTTATTGTCTTTGAAGTTACTTGTCCACATCCTGCCTCCTCCTCACCTCCTGTTTTACTTTTGGAACATACATATCTTTCAGCAGGAAAACCTTCATGCCATGTATACTGCAACATGCTCTCAGGCCTACAAATCAACGCCTACCATACCTTTACTTAGCTTCTGCAGCACTTCAAAGAAATGCCACGTGCTAGTTTGTGGAGCATTTTATAGAGCTCTCAGAGCACCGACTGGTCATATCGTTTAAGCCCCCCTTATCATCAGCTGTGAGATGCAGGAAGAAATGAGAAGATGAGATGAGGAATAAATCATTTATTACACTAAATGCAGCCATTGAAACCCATGGGAATAACTTCCTTGTATGAGTTTCCATGTAACAATTCCTACAGTTGTCACGGGGGCCTTGTGTGAACAAAAGGGGTGGGTTTTTATGATCACAAATGGGAAGGAAGCAGGTCCATAGCACAATATCTCTGTTAGAAACCCTTGATCTGAAGTCTGGGATAAGTTGGTACCAAAATAGAAACACTCAAGTGATAGAGGAACAGACAAACCGCAGGCCACCAGATAGGAAAAACTATGATACCCTAATGTGAGGCCCCACAGGCGGGAAAGAAGATCTGGACAATGTTACCGAAGAAAGGGAAAGAGAGAAAGAGGCAAAGAAAGGAACTACAAATATATATGCACAATATCATGACCAAAAGCAGAGATAAGGGTGCTGCATTATCATTTTATCTCCATACCAAAGATATACTGGTTAGCTTAATTACCTCTATGATCCTGAAAACTTGTGTCCCCATTGGTTTGCTTATATATGCACTGTAATGCTTTATCACTCTTACCCAAACCCAATGGAAAAGACTGCTATTGATGGGAAGACAATGTATTGCTGTATTTAAATGTGTGCTGCTCTCTCTATTTACTCATTAACCCGTATTTTTTATTGACTCCTCTCTTAACCTCATTCTATTAAATGCCATCTCATCATTTTTCTGGTAGGCAGATACCATTGTTGTGGGGACTTGTTTTTCTGTTAGGTTATAGTAAAACTTCAAGTTCCCTAACTTAAAGCACAGTGTTATCAATTTCTCCTCTTCAGGGTGAAATGTTCACAGCCACACTGCAACACAAGATACTTCATACTTCATTTGATGTTGCATTGGCAGCCTCCCAGAAAATAGTTTATCTAGGCACTTGCATGGCACTCATCACTGCAGTATCTAGTGTCTTCCAAAATTCAGCCCTTATTAATATATGTGCTTGTCCACAGTCTCTGTGTCTGCAGTGGAGTAATACCCCCCAAAATAGCTCCTTCCTTCATGCTGAGCTGCAGCTCTCCAAACCTGGCTGCTAAGATATCATTGCTGAAACACTCGATGATGCCAGCCAAAGCAGAGAAGGGCAAACTCCCTGTGATGCTCTACAGTACTTGTAAGCAAACCAGTGGCTCAGTATACACAGCAATAGCAGGACAGGAATGGGGAAAATCAGGGGGTACTCAATCTCAGCACAAGCAGAAATGGGTTGTTTATTACATTGGCATTGTATTGAGTAACCTGAAAATGAATTCCTAGGAAGCTGGCTTCTAGAAAAGTTTGCCAGGAAGTCCAAATAACGCTGAATGAAAGACAAGTGGTGAAACGCCAGGTAGCTTTGATGACGAAACCCACCTGTTCTGGTTCTCTGCTCAGCTAAAGGCTGCTCATGGACCAATATAGGACAGGACAATGCTGCCTAAGAGCATAGTTGGTAACAATATTGACCAAAGACTGTAAGTACAAGTCAGCACTGGAACTAGCCTTTTCAACACCTGCTCAGTGTCAGCGCATTTGTCAACAGTGTGGGGTTTGAATACATTCCTCGAGAAGCCTGTCTTCACTTAGGATGAGCTTCCAGTTACAGACAAAATCAGCGATGCTGTAACATTCAGAAAAGACAGCAGAGGGGGAAAACTTACTTCACCAGGTTGGTAAAGCATGGCAAGAAAGATCTTCCTTCAGTCATGGCTTCTACTCAACTGATTTTGGATTTTTTTGTAGAAAAGGAAGTTCTGCAAAGACCACAGAGATCTCCTGAGAAAACATAAAATAGTTTATACAAAAATTCAATCTGGAAAAACTCTGTGAAAAAATATTTTGTTTCATCACAGTTTTTACTTATTGTTCAGAAGACTTTAATACAATGAGATTATCTGGGATTTGGATCTTTGTGGCTAAAACAATCCATAACAGAGTACATGGTCCTTCACACAACAGATAAAAGCCTGGAAGAATTGCATCTGATTTTCACAACAGCAAGAAGCGGTAAGCAACATCTTTCTTATATGGCCTATGCTAGTCATTTTGGATTCTGTTACAGCAGAGGACAAGACAACCTGCAAGCTTTGGATGCAAGTTTGAGTTGTAGGAAGACTGCCTGCCTGCCCTCTCCAGACAGGACACCAGACAAAAGGTAGCCATATAGAGTACACTTTTCCATATTTGTGTCAGTGCCCTGGTAGCACATTCTAAACACGTCTCCTTCACACATCAGTTTGCAACTTTATACTTAAGGAACTTCAGGACATGTTTGAGGACTATGAGAGACCAACCAGCTCTTCAATAACTTTCTGAACAACCACCAGTTTAAAGGAAAGCAAAGTACATAGTACATAATTTTGGAAGAACACATACTACTGTAGCATGTTTCAGAAGATTCTTTATAGATAGGGAGTACTGTCAAGGCCTGTGATAACACCGATGGAGATACAGCATCCAGATGACGAGACTATCCTTTGGTAGGCTTACACCAGCTGAATAGAGTCAGGCTAGAAGAAAACTTTCACAGGACTACGAGCATCAAAGCTGTCACAGTAGCCATGCATCTGTGCAGGCACGAGAGAGTGCAATCTTCTGAGGGACGAAGCCCAGTAAGCTGACTAACAGCAAAGTCTTGCTCTGTGCCAGCCGCACATCCACGAAACACACACAATGAAATCCACCTGTGGCAGGCTCATTACATTGTCCTGTGGAAGGGGCAGGATGCACTGGTAGCCAACTAAACTACTGGTGGTACATGAGGAAAAGTGTGTGTGGTCACCTGCCCATCCACTTGGCTTGTCCTCATTCCTCCATGACACTATCATTCTCAACTTCTCTGTTAATTAACTTCTGGAAGAAATTGAAACTTCACTCAATGTGTTCAGTTCACGTGTAACGTCAAACATCTCTTTGTGGGGGTGAAAAAAAGAAGGGACTTTGATCTCTGAAAAGGTCATTATACTTTATAGTTTTAAACATGACATGCAACCTAGGAATGAATCTTTGAACAGGCTTTTTGTCCATGTTACCCACAGCTGTCATCTATTATTGTTAATAAAAGTTTATTAGTAATGTTTCACAATCATATCCTTGTAAACAAATAAAAAGGAACCAATCCAGGGTGTTTGGCTTGGGTTGTTTGGGGTTTTTTTAAATAAAAAAATAAAGATTCTGCAAACAATTGCATTAATTTTTGAGATCCTATAATGTAGCATGTGTTTTAAAATCATGAAAGCTTTTCACTAGCAGCCAGCACACATGTAATGAAGGAGACTAGAATAACTCCAAATTTCCCTGTGTGCTACTGATGCAGGCTTTCACAAGGAACAAAATCTGTAATGGATAAAGAACTTTAATTTCACAAACCTAGTTCCCATCTTCCAAGTCATTCCTTAGCAACCATGCAATAAGCAGTAAAACAAACAGATCTTCACTGATCACCCATTTACTCTTTTCTATTGATCATGCCAATTTTCTATTGATTATTTTTCAACTAAAATACTGGTAGCATATTGGGAAAGACTAAAGTCACTAATCTCCCAACAAAAAGTGCTTACTTTGCACAGAGAGATAGCTTCATAGCATACAGCAATGCACCTTTAGCCATGGGGAAAATTCTTCTTCTACAGGTTCCATACAACTCTCATTTAATTTGATTCTATTAAGTTTCTGGAGAAATGTTCTCCCAGGATTACCATGGTGCTGCATCAGTAGGTTACAGATATTAGAGGGGTGAAAGAGGGGCATAGGAAGTGAGATTTGCAGCTGATGGCAGAGTCAGAAGACAACTAACAAACTAGATACTAGAGCATCAGGAGAAACAGCTGTATCAAACAAAACTACTTGGTCTTTCCTTATGAAAATGGTGCTTGAGTATATAAGGAGATACGGTAAACCCAAGTGATAAAATTACCTGTTTTAGGCACTTTACAAAGAAATGACTGGAAACACAGAACATTTTATCTGTGACCTTCCCTAACTCACATGCAACCTAGGCATGCAACCAGCCTCAGCATGTCAGAAACTGAGGGCTCCGTGCATGGGCAGTCTCTAGACCAAGATAGTGCACCAGTGGGAGAGAGCACACAACAAAAACAAGGGACTATGAGCAAGACACTTAAAATAAATGTCATGTCTGATAAAAGTCTCAAAAAACCCAAGGGACTGGGGAGGATGTGGTTTCTTCCTCAGCTACCTCTTATGATTAGCCTCAGTAGTGATACCTCTACCACAGAAACGGGATTTATTTGCTTCAAGCTGCTAATGTTACAGAACTGTTATAACGTGCGCAATTAAATCTCAGCATTTGCAGAGATTCCCATATTTAATGGCTATTCTGGGAGGCCATGATCTGCTTGGAATAACTCAGAATGTTATCATAGGATGGGATCCCAAGAAACTTTGAGATGTATTCCCAGCTGTGTCACAGACACTAACTGGTATCTGAAGCAAATAACTGACTTCTCTGACTTGATGTGACCTGACAGATTTTAAATTGGTGATTGCCTTCAAACAAGGGAATGATTTTGCTTTTCATCAGCAAGGGGTGTGGTTTCCCATTTTCAAAAGAGAGATCAGGAGAATAAAGACCTATTTTAAATTAATTCTTTATCTGAATAACATGTTCCCTCCTGCAAGAACAATGATCAGGAACTATTTCATTCGCTCAACTTCACTTAACAGAGGTGTTTGCAACTTTTAAGTGCAGGCTTCTTCTCCTAGTATGGTGTACAAATGTACACTGTATGTTGTGTTAGTTACTCGTCCCTAGTGCAGAGTCAAAAGGATGTAAAAATACCCACTTCCACTATAAGTTCTCTCATATGCAAATACAACTGCTTGTTCAAATATTTGTGAGAACTATGACCTTGCCAAAAAGTGGAAAAAAGGCAAACTCAAAGGCTGGCCAAAGAAAATTAATAAAAACTATCAAACAAAAATGCACCATTTCCCCCTCCCTTCAATGTTCACACAGTTTCATCTGTTAACTAACACTAGTAACATGTCTGGAAGTTTAAAAGCCTTACATTAAGTACAAGATGGGCACAAATCAAACCTCTTGAAGGGAACAACCTAAAATTCTCGAATGGTTTGAATTCAAATCTATTTGGCAGCATGGACCCATCTTTGATTTAATGGCTAAGTAACAAATATTTGTCTGGGAGAACACGAACAAACTGCTTCCCGAACATAAAACAGAATGCCTTTGAGATTTTGGACCACACAGTCTTGTTCTTCCTTAATGGACTCCAGTAATTTGAGAAATTACATTTTATCTCATAAGTAGAATAGAAAGAAGGATGCTTCCAATACACTGAAGTATGCTGAGTTTTGGGGTTTGGTTTGGTCTAAGTTTCTTTCTTTTGTTACTGTATAAATTATTATTGACAATACATCCATAAATCTTACACAAATGAAACCATTTGGTTGAGGAAGACAGAACACTTCCGAGATACTTTAAACTTAAAAATTCATCTTAGGGGATCTAGTCCCACTTGTTTTTTTTTATCACAGCCAAGTTCATTAAAAGTAATTCCAACTACAGGTTGATAGCTTTTCTTCCTCATGAATTGTTCTTTCTATCCCCTTTAAAAACTGAACCTCACTAGCAGTAATAAATACTAAATTCCTTTGAAGTTAATTATGCTTTGTTAAATAAATCTCACCATCTAACACCACTTTGTAGTTTCCCATAGCTTGCTATTAACAATAGGTAGGTAAATGTTGGAGGAGCTTGAGTCTAAAGGGACCTGAATGTCTAAGGAGATATAGATTGACATCTCTTTAATCAAAATCCTGTGCCTTCTACATTTTCAGATAGGAGACTGGATATCAATATCCAGCATATTCTTCGTTAATACCAGTATGTCAGGAAAAGCCGTTCTCATGAAAACAGCATAACACATTGACTTCAGTACAGGGGGTAAAGCAGGCTGTATGTCTACGATATTGAAAAATACACTGATGATACAGCAAAGAAATGAGTAGAAATCATTTTTAAAAGCACTAACATTTATCTAGATAGACACATTTACTTAGTTTTACATTTTGCCTTGTGTTGATGTCAATTTCGTTTTCTATGCAGCACATGCAGTTTCTGTTTTGTACCTAGTCAGCACTGGATTCCCCTCCTCCCTTCATTCCTGTGTTTAATATTTTAGTTTTTCCACTTCCTGATTAGTTATAGAGTTCAGCTGATTTACAGTTCTGGTTTTATTGTTTGTTTGTATAATTTGTTTGAGGTGTAGATAGCTGTCTGTTTTTATTGGTTCATTAAATTGGTTGTTCCCATGGTAACATTAGTGCATTTTTTTCTGAGGTTTGAAGGATGCTTTGAGGCTTTTCTGTGGTGGTCTGTTAATCTTCATCAGACTGCAACATGTCTTTACCTCTTCCTCCATATTTTAACTGTCTTAGTTTCTTAACTCTTTGCTGCTTACATGGAGCTGGTGGCCTCCTTGTATTACGATTTCTCTACCGGTGTTTACGCAAAATTGATGAACATAGGATAGAAAATCCATACATCAAAAATAGATACATTGAAACATAAAGGTTGGAAAAGGCCTCAAGGATCATCAAGTCCAACCGTCAACCCGACACGACCTAACTCACTAAACCATATCCTGAAGCACCACATCTACACTTTTCCTGAGCACCTTCAGGGATGATTTAAATACAGTCTATGCATAGGTGTAAGGAAATCTGTTCCTTTTAATTCTGTCAGCAGGATCTCCTGTCTTATGCATGGACGTATGTATAATGGTCCCAGTAGGCATTGAGCCTAATTCTGCTTTGAATGTCCCAGCCGTTTTACAACTCACAAGCAGCAGAAGGACAACTGAAAATACAACCTGCCTGCCCGAAAAGAATTTCTCAAGATCTTCCTCAAAAGTTTATCATAAAAGTAACAGTGGTAACTCTAGCTCCCCACACAGGACAAGGCACCAAATTTCCTGACCACTGCTGCACTCCATTCACAGCAATCGCCAGTGAGGTCCTGAGGCTGCTCTGCTTTCTTGTGAGAGCTGGGTACATCTGAGGACAGCCCCAGACCTTCAGAGGGGCCCAAAACTGGCTCAGAGCTACTCTTGTCCCTTCTGTTTCCTATCCAAAAACAGCTGAGTTAAGTAAATCAGGGCATCAGACTCACTGTGTAACGAAGTGACGTGAGACCACACTAGACCCTCTGCCGGAGCAGGAACACCTAGATCAGATCGCACAGGAACGCATCCAGGCGGGCTTTGAATGTCTCCAGAGAAGGAGACTCCACAACCTCTCTGGGCAGCCTGTTCCAGTGCTCTGTCACCCTCACCCCAAAGAAGTTTTTTCTCATATTCAAGTGGAACCTCCTATGCTCCA
>VZTO01027929.1:28630-40551 GCA_013400615.1 Syrrhaptes paradoxus | reverse complement strand
CTGGTGTTGTTCTTGCCCAGATGCAAGACTCTACACTTGCTCTTGTTAAATTGCATGAAATTTTTCCCCGCCCAAATCTCCAGCCTGTCTAGGTCTCGCTGGATGGAAGCACAGCCTTCTGGCGTGTCAGCCACTCCTCCCAGTTTCGTATCATCAGCAAACTTGCTGAGGGTGCACTCTATTCCCTCATCCAAGTCGTTGATGAATATATTGAATAGCATCGATAAATTACATAGGCTTTTGGATGAGATAATCTTATTAGGTTTCTATAGTAAAGCACTAATTTCATTTTTACTACTACTCTGCAGGATGTTTCCACAGGGAAAATTTGAGCTAAAGCAGAATCTCTACTATCTTCCTCTTGGCCTCCAGCTACTATAGAGCACAACAATTATAAACTGATAAATCACTTGAATGGTTATGACATCTTCCATCGACTAGGAGGGCAGTGGTACACACACACATGCTGCTGCCAACATTAAATAATGTCAATCTAAGTAAATGATGATCTAGCCTCACCTAAGCTTTTAAGGACACTTTTTTTTCTCTCAAATAGGTATGATGGCTGTAGTTCCTATATTCAGATCATGTTACACATTAAAAGTCCAGTTTATGAGTTTGCTGATTTCACTAGGCATTTTGCCCGTGCTGAAAGAGCAGGATATTGGAGCTGAGTCCTGCCATACAGATTTAGGAGGAGGAAAAGATACAGCAAGTTTGAAAACTCCTAAATTCCCACTAATGTGTGGACAAGAACAAGTTTCACATGGCAGAGATACACAAGAGTGCTTTATTCCAGAAATTTTTACAGCCTACAAAGTTAAAAATAATTTCCAACTTTTGGATGTATTAATCTTGTTGTGTTCCCGCCACCCCCCAAAAAAAAAAAAAAAAAAAAAATCGACAGTGCTCCACTAACTGATAGGCAGTGTGAGTGGCATAGCTGTATTTGTTTAACCAGCAGCCTTTGACCCAGGGAGCAATTCTCTGTCCTGACAACACAGTTGCAATAATATTTGTAGAAGCTCACTAAAATATCTGGAGTTTTGATTGCTCTTTTTCCTCTTTGAGAAGGGGAGAAAAGGCAAAACGATGTAGGCTGGGGACCTAGAGATGGTCAGGATGAACACACGTACTTGCTAGACTCGGACTAACTATGCCTCCCGACAAAGATGGTGTCATTTCCATTTGCCAACATGCACTGCAGCTGTAACCAACCACTAAAACCACCACACACGCATTCAAGGTCTGTCACTTTTGGCACAGGGACTAGAATAACTGCATAATCTCAGTGTAAAAAAACCAAACATGCAATAGGTGGTCTTTTTTTTTTGCTCATCCCATGTCCCCTCTCGCACCTGACACTGACAGTATCTGCTCAGCAGACTGCCAAGGACAACAGCATCATTCCACTTAGTCCACTTTTTTGGCACACCAGCCTTGTTTCAATTTCGTATTTGTTGCTGTCTGATTCTAACTGTGCTGAGAGCACATGTTTAACTATATATAGGAACTCAAATACATTCAATTGCAGCTGTAAAATGACATTGTAGAAAAAAAAAAAAGATGAAACACAGGGTACAGCAGATGGAAGAAAGAAGAAAATGTTGTTCATGCTTCATCCATGAAGAGAGCTAAATTAAGCAAAGAATTTCATTTTCAGAAGGCATTTTTTAACAATGTCATTATCATGCAGGTCTGCTCAAGAATTATAACTTCATAGTGAAAAGAATGCAGAATGGACTCCGAAGCATCTGTTTTTCCATACTGGTGAGGACAAGCTGTTTGTTTTGTTCACTCAGTGGCTAAATTCTAAGCGGTATCATTGCTCCCTTCTGTACTGCCTGTACATTATTGGCCTCGGCTCATTAACTCATGTCATTAACACTTGATAGGTTCAGTTTTGCCTTCCAGTTAGACCTGGGAAGCCCATTTGACTTTATCACAAGAAGCAAACCAGAAAGAATGTCACCAGGTGTTTGAGAACATCAACATATCTTATTCTTTAGATACAAAAATATAAACCTTTGCTTGGGAATACAGTCATGCAGCCAAATATCTTTTGTCTTGATGACAAAATGTGGCCTACTTTGAAGGCAAAGAGACCTCTTTACCTCAAAATAATTTAAATCAGTGTTTAGAGAATGCATTTTTTTCCTTTGTCAGACATACCCTAGATGTATTCTTCTCTCCTCTCCCAAAGTTACTTTCATTCGCTTTTAAATGTTAAAATTGTACACAGAATAAGTATATTTTTCCTACAAATTATGCCCTGACACCACTCTGATTTCTGGATGGGGAGAGAAGGTGCCAAGATGTCTAAAGAAACTGGGAAGAGAACGTTAGTTCAACTCTAAAAGGTTCCTAGATAGCCTAAAATACATTCCTCACAGTGATTTTATCTACATTGCTCAGATGATTATACCTATATTCTTTATCATTTGATACTGTTACTCTTTATTGAATTCTGAAAACAACTCTTTAGCTGAGAAAGACTAGAAACCACCAACTTCCAGTCACATTTACCAAAAAGAGTTATATTCAACTTCACCTTAAGCAGAGAATACTTACTACACTTTAAGTACAACAGATCAGCCCCTCTCTCCTCCCCAAACCAGTGCTCATCTTCTTTTCCTGTACCCGTACATATTTCTCTCACACACACAATTTCTTGCTCTCATAGGAAAGAAACTAAATTGCGTGCTACACAGAAACAGAATAAACAAAAGACAAGTCCAGAAGAGAAAGCCACTAGGACACTGGTTAAAATATTTTCCCATGAATCTAAAGAAGATAACAGGCACTTGCTTATATGTCTCCTTTCATTCCTGAAAGCTTTAAAGTTAATTCATGGTTTCATAACTACAATAAAGTAGCCATGCAGAGATTAACATCAGGGCCTCTTTTTATTTGGATATCAACAGTATGAATCCCACCCAGGTCTTTCTAAAAGCAGCCTTGGCTGACACTCCAAAATGCTTCCTCAAGTTCATCTTCAGCCAAATAAGAAGTGGTCTGGAAAGGATTCATCCTTTTAGTGTACACAGAAGATCCTCATCTTGGATCTATAAACCGAGTCTTTAAATTCCATTGTAATTACTTTGCAGTCATAAATAGAACAGACACTATTTGTGGCATCCCAGCTGGCTTTTCAGACAAGGTGCACACATCTCCAAACATAACTTTCAAGAAATAAGTGGGGACAGAGTGACCTGAATATGATAATATATGAACTATCAAAAAGCAAACAAGAAAACAAACAAATTTAAAAAAAAATCTCAGCATTTTTTAAATATGCAGTAATAGCAAAAAATAATTTTCTGTATTGAGGAACATTTACTCAGAAGCTGGATTCCCACCTTGAATGTTTCTGTTTTCAAGGAAGACAGTGTTGGTGCAAACAAAAGTTCTACTATAGCAAAGTGCTTTAAATCACTTAACTCTTAAGACACGATGACTTAACAACAGTCTTACACAAACAACTGAACTCTTCACTCTGAATTTAAGAATCAAAACCAAAACACTATTTTACTCAAGAGACAAATTTTTGGAGAGACAGTCATGGAAATTCAAGAGTATGGCTAGAGCTGACGCTTGTTAAAGATATTACCAAAGATTACAAGTCATTCACAGTCCCTCTGATGTCTATAAATGCCTGGCTGCCATGGATGCATATGCAATGGCCACAAGTCCCTCCATTTGAAGGTGGGATAAAATTATTTCCATAGAGGTTGTCTGCCAGGGGTTCCCCTGACCCACAGCATTTGCTGGCTCTTCTGCTGAACAGCAAACGATACTCAACCATCAGCAAGACAGCCAACAGTGCAGATTTCTGTTTATAAACTTAGTATAAAATGAACATTTAATAGGTCTTTTACCGTGCCCAATTCTTGCACTGATTTTTAAAGCCTTAGAGAAACATATCCTAGAAGTTTTATATACTCAGCAGTAAAACATCACTGAAAAACAGACTATTCTTGGTAACATAATCTAGTTCAGTATCTTAAGTAAATGCTGAGGAAAGAGTGACAACTGAGTAAGTATATATGATATCCCTCACTGCCACAGTGGTAATCTCTTAACACAGAAACTACTATATCAACATAAGCTAACTCCATATTTTCATTATCCATCATTGCAATGGTAGAACACAAATGAACAGGAGTTTCAAAACAACTAATTTTCTAGTAGAGAAGAATGCAGTCAAACTGATTGGTTGGATATATTCTGAGTTAAGGAAAAAAGGCAAATACAAGAATCATTGGAAAAAGATCTTACAGGTATACAGGATAGCAATATGCATGGTCTACAGCAAACAACAACTGCAAAGGCAGATTGAAGATACTCATAGACTCATTAAGGTTGGAAAAGACCTCAAGGATCATCAAGTCCAACCTTCAACCCAACACCACCTCATACTGGAGCTCTAACAAGCAAAGTAAAGCAGCAGAGAAATTATAAGATTTTTAAGCTATAAAAATCCCCCCCAAAACCCAAAGCAAAACAAAAATCCAAAGCTACTGCAAAGGGCAAGCTAGCAATCTGCTTCCCATATCCATAGTGACAAGAAGTTATGGGCTTAATGGCAGAAAATAAGTTCTTTAAACTTTATCAAAAAACCCCTGTGAGTCAGGGTACTGAAGCTCTGTAATACATTGCCTGAGGTCCTTAAAGAATAACTGTAAAGTTTTGGAACATGTTTATCTGTCAGGATTAGCTCATGTTGCCTTGGGGCAGGGTGATGAACTAGGTGATCTGTTGCGCTCCCTTTCAACCCTAAAATTCTAGAAGCATTAGCAAAAAAAACCCCACAATTCCACAGTAAGAACCAGAGAACATTCTGGTTCATTAGCACACCAAAGACAGTGATTAAAATGTGCAGTGGTGTACCACTGGATGAAGATGGAAATTTTTTAATAATGCTGCGAAGAAAAGCAAAAGTTTCAACACATATGTGCATTCTTTAATCTGAAAGAAGAAAGATCTGCTTTTATTATATTTTCAGGTTTCTTGTTTATGCAAGTAAACTCAAGTTCCTCAGGGAGAAAGAGAGAGGAAGAGAGTCACCCTCTAAACCTCATTTTCTTAAGAACAGAGGATAAAAATCAGTTAGAGATAAAGAAACATTTCCAAGAGGTATGGAAGACCTATAAGGAGAGGGCACATTTGATGAGATTCGGTTCTTTAAGGGCAGATATTCTACAATCTTTACTGTGTAAAGTAGCATTGTGCAGGTACCATGCTATGAACCACGAGATCTATAACTGGAAGCTGTATGATTCCATTGTCATGGGCCAAGAAGCAGATACTTTCACTGCAGAAACTGTATCACACTAGCTAACCGTGATGGAGAATCGAGATAGTGTTTGTGACACTATATCTCTGCATGTAGCGTGCATACCAGCCTAAAATCAGTGCCAGTTCAGAATTCCCTCTACTCTCAACTCTTCTAAGATAAGAAAAAAAAGTGATGGAAAGAGGTTTACATCAGATTTGCTATTCACAGGTAAATATTTTTCAACCTTGATATACATGTTCAACTTCAGAACATGATTAAGTAGTACTGGCGTTAGTGAATGACTTGACAAGTTTTGTGCAATACCCAGACTTAAGTTCCCACTAAAATTCATAGAATCATAGAATGGTTTGGGTTGGAAAGGACCTTAAAGATCATCTAGTGCCAACCCCCCTGCCACGGGCAGGAACACCCTCCGCTAGCCCAGGTTGCTCAAAGCCTCATCCAGCCTGGCCTTGAACCCCGCCAGGGATGGGGCATCCACAGCTTCTCTGGGCAATCTGGGCCACAGCCTCACTACCCTCTGTGGTCTGCACCGCAGCCTCTCCCTTCAGCAGCTCTGTTTGGGTGGAGGCATTGGCCACCGCTGGGGTAGATGGTACAGACACCCCAGCCAGAGCCGTACCCTTTTCTTTCAGCCCATCATTCTGCCTTGAGGTTCAGGTAGGATGAGTGTTCTTGAGCTGTGCAGATGATCACACAACAGTGCCCAGTTGCTGGGTTTTGTGTACTGCAAGCTTCCCACTCAGCCAGTGGAATGTCCCTCCTTCAAAGAGGTGTCCTTCCCTTCATGAACTGCCACACGAGAATTAATCCTTTCTATAAAGTGGAATAGTTCCATCCAAGGAAAGGCAAGGGTATAAGAGCATGGTGACTCACCCGATACCTCACAGAGACAAGATTTGAACTTCCCATATTATAGACACTGACGTCTCACATTGCACCAGCTACCTTTTTATTCAACCATCTGTTTCTCTCAGATCAAAACTTGAGATGCCCTCAGCTCAGCATCCTTCAAAATGTATTCCTCCCATTAAGACCAGATTTTTAAAAATCAGCCTTTTAAAGTCAGTTTCGTACACATATTTGTGTCGCATTTCACAAGATCTCTGGTTTGGTTCCTTTCCGTGCAAAATAAAAATTACACTTGTGACAGGGTGCACGCTGGAGACTTTCACAAGTGCTGGACTGAACTGGCAGCCCTGCTGCCCCTCTTCCTTGCAGTGCCCCTGTGAAAACGCCCTGCCAGCATTCAAAGGCATTCCAGGGCGGGTGCTAATGAAAAGCAGCAAAGTCTACTCTGGCTCCTCATCCTCCAGGAAGAAGAGCAGTTACGATAAGTGAGAGAGACAGAGGACTTGTGCCAACCCAAAGGAACGGCAGGGAGCTCAAGAGAAACATAGAAATGTGGTTTGTAGTTTTTTTGCTTTGTCTTCTCTTCCTTCTTCAGCCCTCCCCAACCCCCAAGTTTATTGCTTGTAAAACTGCATGAAGAGAACGCAGCTGAAGATTGCAGACCAATTAGTGTCCATTTGGATTAGCCCAGAACCCCTGCAAGCCTACTCTAAAGAGTCCCCAAATAATTCCTTTTCCTTCTCATTCCCTTCTAGGCAGGCCTGCACTGCTGCTTCTCAGGGGAAACAGGGGAAGTGGTTAACTCAGGAAACGCTTGCACAGACCCTGTGCCATTCCACAATCAGCAGAATAAAATTATATTGGACACAAAGCTTATTTTAGATGTATATAATCAAACACTTCATGTTTACAGATGCTACAAATTGCAAATAATACCACTTACAGCATGCAGTTGCTTTTTGATTTGTTATATTTTGCAAAAAAAAAATATTTTAAAAGGTTGCTATCTATGTGAAAAACACAGGACCAGAGCTGGGCTCCAGCACAGTGTCAGATTTGCTGGAGGAATAAAGACCTATCAACACCATTAGAATACAAGGGGCAGCCTCCTGAAACGCAGGTGGCCCTCCCAAGATGCCATCACGTTAACCTTCCACCAACTGCTTGGATCTGTGGTGCGAACACTAACAGGGGAGGCTCACATTCCCATCTCACGCTTGTGCTAAGGCCTTCCCAAACTGAAAACACAGCTGGCTACAGCGTGCAAGTTTCACCAACTGACAAGGCTGGCACTGCTGGATGTAACTGAGAAATTTAATGAAGTTTCAATATGTCACGCTAATAGAGCTGAATCAGAGCTACTCTGACTGTCAATGACGTTACCCTGCTTACTTCTCATGCTGGACATATAAATGGCTCCTGAAGAACATGACTTATCTGAGCATTAAATTAAACAGGGTTTAAATACCATAATTAAAGATAATATGAATCTACTCATGCTAAATATGCTGAAAGACTTCAGACACTAGAATAAATACAGTCTAATCTCTGGGGAAGGATTAGTGTGATAAAGATGACTACAGTTCCACTGTTTAATTCTGTCATGTAGATGCTCCCTGTAGACACTGAAGAGAGATAATTTTTCTAAAATAGAAACTGAGGTTCTCTTTCTGAAGGCTCACAAATCCAAAGCTTAAGAAAACAAAATGTTATTCAACCTTGTAAAAACAGAAGGCTAAAACTGCCAAATGTAAAATAGGATTGAATAGCATTCATACTCATCCAATTTAATGAGGTTTTGAACTCTTGATGCCAACTCTAGTGCTTGGGGTGGTAATACACATCCTATGGACTGATTTATTAAATCATAAGCTGTAACTTCAGTAATGTGTTTAGTTTAGGTAAATGGTTGTAACTTTTTTAATTATGTACATTAAAATGCAGTAACACAAAGACTTTTTTACACCAGTAAGCAGTCATGTGTGCTAAAGATTGGCTCAAAAGCTATCAGAATGAAGGACATATAATTTGATACATCAAGATTTTAGAAATTCATTCAAGTCAGATCAGAGTATTTTGTTAATTGTTCTGAGAAAGAGAGACTTCTTAAGTCAAATATTTAGCCATACCAACTAATTAACTAAATAATTGCTGAGACTTACCATGAGAAAAATCACCAGATGGTAAACTGACAAGCTTTCTATACAAAATTAACATAAATACACACCAAGCATACTAATCTTCATTGGATTTGCCATACGTTGCAAATATGGCCCTTACTTGAAGTTATCAGAAAAAGAAACTTATCTTATAGATCCCCAAAGAGCTGCTAAGCAGTGATGCACATATGCAACACACAGCATTCTGGAATAGGATTTATACTGCTGAAAATACAAACTAGACCTAAATAAATTCCTTCAGGTGTGTAATTGGGGAAGCAAGAAATTTACATTTATACAAAAATATGGACTGAAATATTTACAATAGTGTTAAAAAAACCCCCATGCCTAGATTACTAATTTTCCCTATCTGATCCTGCAGTTCTATAGTCAATCAAACCAGAACTTAGAGGAATGCAGAAATTCAATGAGGGATTTACATCTTTGTTTGGTTTAACTATAAGCAGCACTCTATACTGATGATGCCAAAACATCCCAAACCAAACTTGCTCCCCAAAAATACAAGAAAAGACTGAAACTGGTCAAACACCAAGCTGTAAAATTTTAGTTCAGCAGTCTTTATTTCCAAGAAATCATTCAATGAACTTGCAGGGTTTTCATAAAACTTTAACTTCAGACAGCCACTGTCATAATATTGTAGCTACATTATGCTAAGTTTTAAACATACTGCACTGTGTGAAAAAAAATGAATGGTTTACATCTCATAAGAGGAAAAAAATAATCCTGACTTAAGTCATAAAGCTCAATGGAGACAAGAGCAAACAAGCTTGAACACTGGGATAGGTACAGAATTTACAATGGTTACATAAATGACACTGAGAATAGATTTTATATTCTGCTCTACCAAAGAATCACTAAAATGTAATTAACAAGACCTATTTCATCATACCTTACTCTGCTTCAAGAAATAAAGAAAATGCTGATAGATATCAGCAACACCAGATATTAGTACTCTATTTATATACAAACTACGCATATTGCAATGTATTCAGACTCACACATCAAATATTATTTACTGTTTTCATTATAAATTCACAGATCTGATAGCTTCTTCTTACGTTATACTGACCTTACATGGCCTTTCATCTGTTATATCAGTTGTATATAACACATACAAGGAAAGAAAAACATTCCCCAGTTGTTTCTTTTTTTCTAGAGAACAATTAAATTTTGTAAAATGAAAACTGGTGTGTGTGTGTGTGTAATTTTTTGGTATTGTCATGAGGTCACCGGAAATACTGCAGCAGTGAATACGAATAGGTCTTCATTAGGTGACTGCTGCTTTGTGGTCATTACTTGGGAATGGTTCTGGATTATCACCTTATTTATATTGGCTCTAGTTTAAACATACCTTCTTCAGTTGGTGGAAAAATAATGCTCCTTCTTTAGTTCTAAGAACAGCAGCCTAAGGCTGGAATGCTCCAAAGAAACCCAAGCTTTTGTAAAATGATGTCATATGCCAACTGTGCCAGGCAAATGTGTAGTAATAGCTAAAGCATTCTGTAATTAAAACAAGTCCCTTTTAAAAGAGACTGAAAGTGATCAAAGCTCTTTTGTCTGTTCAGACACTTGATAGATGTGAAAAGAGTTTTGCTTACAGTGAAGATGGTGCTGTGGTTTCTGTCTCTATCTTAAGTGGCAATAGAGTGCATCCTGAACTGTGCCTATCTGCAAAGAAACTAATAAAGGCAATACACCAAAAGGAATGCAACAAAAGGGGCATTCAAAACAAAACAGACAGGTATTTCTTGCCCTTGTAAGACACAGATTGGAGACTTAAATATCTGAAACTATTCTTTAATAGTTGCAAGGCAATAAAACAAAGATATTTCGACAGTACTGCCAACAAACAGACTGTTCACTCAGGGTAAAGCATCAGCATTGACATCAGCAGCCACTTGGTTACAGTTTGTGGTCCATGACTATTATTTTACACTATTATGTTTCTAAAATATTTCATATTTAAAAAGAAACATTACATGTGAGGAAATAGTTTGAAAATAAATTCCTCAGCTTGCCTCTGACCTTGTACCTGCTTTGTGCCCTAAATTGCCTTAAAGGTTGGCATGGCTATCCAAATGCACCATTTCCAAGGAAGAATAATTTCTCATCTAAATACACTTCAATACAATTTTTACATGCTGTTTTTGTTCTTTCTTCTTGGACTTGCTGAGGTACAAATATAACAAGAGGCAGACAGTTCTAACAATAGTCCTGGCTATGTTTGCAAGAGACATAGCTGGTAGTTTTAGATTGAAGCCTCTTCTAACATTTCTTTTACACACTTAAGCAACAGAAATCAAACATTACTGAATCCACAATACTCAGCAGACTTTTTAAAAATTCCAGTTACGTGACCCAGAGTGGCAGGGGACAAGGTTGCTTATTAACACTCAAATTTAGAATAATGGTTTGAAAGGAGCTGGTTAATGCTGAACTCTATCCTGGGCATCTGACACTGTGGATCTGAAACTCCAGCGTAGGAAGATAGGAACATAAACTTACTTCAAGTGAGGAGACTGTGAGCCCACACTCAATATGTTCGATATGCAAGTACCTCATTTCTTGCAAAAGTTGGTACCCTCTTTCAAAGCTGGATTTAGAAATCTTTGACTTCCTACTGTCTAACTAATTCTTGGACAGTTCACAATTTTGCTGCAACAGCCAAACTCTTGCCACGTTTCTCATCAAATACACAATGAAAATGCAATAGTAAGCCAATATAAACACTGCATTTCTAATACACAACATTAGCTAGGACAAACTAACATAATAAAGTGATTTTCACTACAAAACATAACAAAGGTAATTTCACATCCACGACTTAAGCTCCAATACTCTAGTAAAAGAACAATGTAAAACATGAGATGTTATGTAAAATACTACATGTATGTTCCATTATTTCTGACCCAAATAATATTTTGAGTTGACTTCTATAGTAAAGCTAAATCACATATTCCATTTTAATTTTAAAAGACTACAGTTACATTCTCCCTAAGGGATACAAAACAATTGATACATGAATTGTGAACAAGAATTTCCCAGATTAAAAAAAAACTTCCAAATTGATCTGCTTACGGTCCATCTGCAAAATGTAAATCATTCAAGGTAAAAACCACAATATGGATACCCAGAACTCTTTTCTTTGACCTATCTACACTATATAGGTACCCTTTCCCATTATAAGTTACCTGCAATCACATAAGACTTCATTTCACCATTCAAAACTGTTCTTTTTTTTTTCTGATAATCAATGCTATATATAAATAGACCATACTCTTTCAAATACCTTTTTATATCTCCTTTCCTAACCCACATTCTCCTTCAGAAAAAACAACCAGACAACCAAAAAACAAAGCCACACAGAGAAAAAAAACATCAAACCATGTTATACAGACAAGCCTTCTGAGAACAGGCCAATTAGGGTGTTTCTAGACATACCATATTTTTCCAGATGCTTTGTGACCACTAATGCAATTTAGTATAGGAACAAATTTGTCCTGTCTCTGATATGCTTCATCACTAAAGGCAAGCGTAATGATACCTGGCTTCCTGGATTTGTTTCAAAAAGTTTTCATAGTATTTTTTTT
>VZTO01027929.1:0-14492 GCA_013400615.1 Syrrhaptes paradoxus | reverse complement strand
CTGCTCTGAAACGTGTGTAGGAATGTGAGAGAGATTGCCAGACTGTCGCAGGCCTACCAGAGAGATGGCAATGCTGCTGCCCAGCAGCCGGGCACGTTTCCCTCAGTACTCTCCAAAGCCAGTAGAGCCTACAGTAGAAAAAGTCACTAAAAATAAAATATTACCAAAACAATAGAGATTAGAAATCGTGCTGTTAGTTTAGACATTTCAGGGAAAACCATGTATACCAGAAAATGCTCTTGGGAAGCTGTATTAAAAGCTACCGAAGGGAAGGGAAGAGCTTGTGAGCTCCAAGTCTTAACAGTCACCAGCAACTCACAGGTAAACAGGCAAGAGATTGGCTTCCATAAGGGAAACCTGCGAGTGTACCTCCCGGTGTGACAGAGACCTCTGAAGATTCAAAGAAAGTAAACACAAGTTGGGGATACTTCTCACTGGAACATATAATACTGCTTTTCACAGACTTTGCAATTATAATTTAGTAAGTAAATGAAGATAATTTCTGTTGGCAGGCAACAGGTTTAATCTTTGCTGAGGCAGAATATAAAGCGGCACTCAGGTTCATTTCGACTTGCGTCTGTGCTGTTTTTCATTTAATTAGTTGAAGAACTTCCATCAGCTTGAACAGGACCAGGATCAGACCCTTGAGAAAGTGATTGTTTTGAATCACTGCAAGCATTGAAACTTCTTACAATATTCAATAATTTATTATGACTTTTGTTGGTTTTGTCCCCACCACTATCATCGGGCTCTGTTAATCATTTCTCAATCCTTTCATGAGTGAAAACAACAAAAATTAAGGATGTATTTTTTTTAAATTGATTTCATTGTTAAATGGAGAACAATAATTCAAATGGATCAAATTTTTGAAGGCTGATAAAAGCAGGCCTTTGCCCAGGGATGGTAAGGTAACCTTATTTGAAATTGCCACAAAGAAGATGTACAGAATTTTATTTTATTTTAAATATGTTTCTAAAAAGAAAAAAAAACAGTTAATTAAATTATGGCTATGCATTTATAACATCTATATATAGCTGCCAGTTAACAGGATTTGCATACCCCTGAATAAATGCCAATAAAGTGATTCAGTAAACCCACTTATATACAGATTTCCTCAAGTGCCACGCGAAAAGCTTTTATTAAAACAGATTGAAATTGCTCATATCTTAAAATAACTTTAGCATACGATGTAAAATATACTATAGTCAGTCTAATTTTTTGGAATTTCAGAAAGTAATTAGGCCCCCATTCTTGGAATAAGAGCTCTGCTATTATGATTACTAGGGAACTATGACATTTTCCCTTCGCAGATTTCTACTTTTTCAGAGGTCATCCAGGAAATATTACCATTAGAGAATAACAGCACCTTGGAGAACATATTTTAGTAGGCTGATTTGGCCACCTGTATAAAAAGACAGTTCTCTATATTTATGCATGCAGGATTACAACTGAATGAGCAACATCAGGGTGTGCTTTGACCTGCACACAAATGGGAGCCAGGCAAAATTTATTCACAAACCACAAAATTTCCATGAAACGTAGTTTCAGCTTGAAACTTTAATGAATTCAACCCAAATTATTAAAAGTTATTTGTGAACAAATCACTTTGATCTGATTTTGATAGGTGTTTCTGGTCAATCATCCCTGCTCATCCATCATTACCACACACAAAGATGGATGATAATATTTTTTAACCCAATGGTTTGTAAACTGGAAAAAAAGAAAAATGAAAGTGGCTTTAACCAGTCACCTACAATGAAACACAGGCAGTTTTTGATTATAAACCCACAATCTCCAGGACAGCTATCTGAATAATCTGATGATTACATGGAGCTTTCAATCCCAACCAGTAATGTAAAGGGACTTTTTCTTTAATCTCATATTATTCAAATAATTTACAGATGTGGGAAGAAAATGCTTCATTCTACAAACAGCTCATTTTTGTTAACACTAGCTGAACATCTTAGTTTTCTGCCTGAGACAAATATCCCTTCACACACACCCATATTAAAGCCTTTGAAACAGTTTATAAACTGTTTTGATTAAATAGTTCATCAAGTAACGTAAGGAAATCAATTTACAGAATCCTATTGATCAATCCCCCCACGTGTGAATACACAATAATGGAAAAAGCAGTTCAAATATAAATATTAAAAAGCTTAAAATTGAAATCTAGTTCATTTCACAGCCTGCCCTAAATCTTTTGCTCCAGCTCCATCTACCTAAACTCACACATCTAAAAATCGCTAGTAACTGCCACGTCAGAGCTGAGCCAGGGAAAACTGAAAGCTAAAAATGTCATAACCAAGGGAAGTTGTACTTACTAAAACCACTCCAGAGAGCAATGGACTTTGTACACTACACTGGAAGGCATGAAACAGGTTGGGGTTTTTTTTTGGTTTTTTTTTTAAACATTTGTATTTGAACCTGTAGCATTAGGGTCAAGGCAAACGTGCAACCCAGCGCTTGGCTGCAATGATATTCACTGCACGCACACCGAACAGAAACAAGTGCGCAGCTGCCAGTAAACCTCTAGTTCTGTGTCTTTCTTAGTAAATTTGTTTTACAATGCAAATATACAAGCACATTGCATTTACATAATGAACAAACCACACCAAACAAACGTATGCGGCTTGTACATTTATTTGGTATGGTTTGTTCATTATTTACCTTTCTCATCACCATCTAGACAAATTTGGATATTGTTTCTGTGGCTATCACCTGGACATTATTTTAACTCTCCCCTGACCCAGGCATAAATTCATACAAATGCTTCTTTTCAACAGCTTTGCACTGTCTAGAGTGGGAAATTTTCGTTAGATCTTCTAAATCCAGAAAACCTGACTTTCAACATACATGCTTGGAGTTTTACAGGCCAGATCTCAGAATTTACATAAAATGCTGCAGTTTCAATGGAGCAGCAAAAAAAACACAAGAAATAAAATCTTGTGCAGGCTAATCAAGCTTTGCATACAACAAGGACCTCTGAACATGAAATATTACATATCAGAAGCTGGAAAAAAGACAGTGTAAACAAGTCCAGAGAAACCCAACTGTCTGACTCGGGAATAACCAAGTGTCAGGCAATGCACAGAGTATCATAGACTTTACTACCTGAAAGCAAAAGGCAAGTTCTATGTCAAAATATGTGGTGTACCAGAAAAATCATCATCTGAAATGAACAGGTACAAAAAGGTCACATCTCCAAAGGTTTCAAGGTGAGAAGCACAGGAAGCTCATCTTTGTTTGGAAGCAGGGCAGCATTTGTGACACCTGCACTGCTCCATTGCACCTTGGGCAGCAATCCAAAGCTGCTAAACTCTGACCACAAACAATAGATTATTACAACACGTCTAGGAGATTGTGTCATGACAAGAGTCTATTTTTTAATAAAGTACATGGGGAATTGAGAAGGACAAAATTGTCCTTTGTATTTATGTCCTTCCATGGCTTGCCAGTTGTACCTGGAGGTATCGCACAAGAACGTAGCAATACAGAGCACATCATACAATCAAGACTCATTTTACTTAATGCCAGCAACAAACTCCAAACAGTAATGCACTATTTCAGCAAAATTTTTCATTCATCTTACTCTTACATAAATCTCTGACTACAGTGAAAAATATTTTAAGTTTCTCATTTTCAAATATTCACAACTTTAAAAAAAAATAAAACACAGGAAAAGAAGATGTCTCTGCTAATACAAATTGATTATATAATCCCATTCAGAAAGTCATCAGACTTTACCTCTGAATTGGGCTTGGCCTGAGTCTTCTACTGACATTAAAAGGCAACTCCAGAACATTATTGGAAGAATATTCTTACCATCACAGGAGCATTTTCCAGCCTAAATTTAGTCAGTTAATATCCTTTTTTCTGGGTCAGCAATGTCCTTTAGCTTAAGCACCCCTTCTCTGACCTTAGCATTCATCTCTGCTGGGCTTTTATACAGATCTATTCCACATTTCTCCCCCAGCCTGCAGTTTACAAGGCTAAACAACAAGCTCTTTAGTTTCTCTCCTAAGGCTGCTTTTTGATCCCTACATCCATCCTAAGTAAAACAATTGAGTTTTTGGCTACAACTATCCAATAATATTGTAAATTAAGACCAAGCTATTAATAAACAGAAGCTTAAGTGTAGGCTCCTAAAACTCCATTTGGACAGACAGGAGATCCAAAACTCAAAAATACATAAATAGATCCCAAAGTCAGCAGAACTTGCTAGGTGGGAATTTTAAAAAGAAATGGGCATCATGTTGCATCCCTATTTTACGCCATCTTTACCATACAAAAAAAAAATACATATCTTGATCTTTTATTGTTATAATTTCCTTTAATATTGAAAGCTGAAGCTCTTCTTCACAGCATACCTGAACTTCAGCTATTTTCAGGTGACCTTCTTGTATACATTAAGCCTCACACAGGAATATCACAGGAACCCTTTGCTAGATTCAGACCAAACTAGCATTAGGAATGCAGCCCAGTTAAGTCCCGAAGTACAGAGTAGTGCAGCTCAAGAGAAATCATGGAGAAAACACTCTTATGAGGTAGATCTTAATTTTCTCAAAATAACAGATATGTACTACATCAACGAAANTCAGAAAAGCTTAAACTTTTTTTTAAATGAACTCCTCTGTTTTCATTTTAAAGTGACATCTTTGTTTATAAAATTGACAGTGTTCAATCAAAAAGATTTTAAAGGCTCAAGAAAACAAAACATTTTGCTTCTTTCCTCTCTCTGCCCTCTCCTCCCTCCCCGGTTTAGCAAAAAGATTGCACCGAAGTTAATTTGAATCAAAAAACTTCTCTAGCTCAGCTAAAAAAACTGAAACCAAACCAGTACTTCATCAAATACAAGGTAAACATTAAAAAAAAGTCCTACTAGNTATAATTTCCTTTAATATTGAAAGCTGAAGCTCTTCTTCACAGCATACCTGAACTTCAGCTATTTTCAGGTGACCTTCTTGTATACATTAAGCCTCACACAGGAATATCACAGGAACCCTTTGCTAGATTCAGACCAAACTAGCATTAGGAATGCAGCCCAGTTAAGTCCCGAAGTACAGAGTAGTGCAGCTCAAGAGAAATCATGGAGAAAACACTCTTATGAGGTAGATCTTAATTTTCTCAAAATAACAGATATGTACTACATCAACGAAATCTTTCCAAAAAGAAACCAGAAATATGTACCTCCGCCCTCTTCTGCATAGGAAAGAAGAGGATGCACAACAGCCCTGGGCTGCCTGGCAGGGTGTAAACTTGATATGGTGGGAAAGGACAATGTGATACTGTACAGAAGACAATGGCACTAGTACGCTGCTGAATACAATGGAAATACTGCACTCAGACCATTTCAAGAAAGATATTACTTGCTCCCTAACTTGTTCCTTTGGTTTACCCTGCAGGCGACCTTCCAGCAGTCCTTTCTGGGTCACCATATTCTTCTCACTACAGCTCATGGACAGGTCAAGCTGAAGGAGGAACCTAACACAGAGCCAGATCTGTTGTGCTGCTCTCGAGTGTTGACAGACTTTCTGTGGTCGCTTTAATACCTTCATTGATTATTCTTTGAAAACTTGCATTTACAAGCAGCAGCATGGGAAAAGCTCAAAGAGGAAAAAATAGGTGAAAGGGGGAAAATGAAAGGGCAAGGAAACTTTTTAACAGGTTTTTTTTTGGGAAAAGGGGGTAGTGTCAGCCAGGAGTTGAAACTAAAACCAAACAGAGCAGGTTTTGAGGACTTTATTATACATTTTGATTTAAAAAAAAAAAGGGGGGGGAGGAGTTTTATTATTAGACAAATTTTATTGTGATTGTAGTAAATTACTGTGGATTTTTTTTAATTTCAGAAAAGCTTAAACTTTTTTTTAAATGAACTCCTCTGTTTTCATTTTAAAGTGACATCTTTGTTTATAAAATTGACAGTGTTCAATCAAAAAGATTTTAAAGGCTCAAGAAAACAAAACATTTTGCTTCTTTCCTCTCTCTGCCCTCTCCTCCCTCCCCAGTTTAGCAAAAAGATTGCACCGAAGTTAATTTGAATCAAAAAACTTCTCTAGCTCAGCTAAAAAAACTGAAACCAAACCAGTACTTCATCAAATACAAGGTAAACATTAAAAAAAAGTCCTACTAGTAATGAGAAGGCTTACTTTCTTCTTACTGCGCTCTCTAAGTGTTCAAGGGAAAAAAACAAATGAAACGCTACACTTTCACTACAGCTTACAATGATGAAAGGTTCCAACATTTTTTTTTCACTCTAGAAGTCTCTAGAAGCAACAACTTTCATGGCTGAATATTCCTATGTAACACACACTATCTTTTTTCTTTCTCTTTTAGGGCAAGAAAAGCAAGGGAGCTGTCTGCATACACATGTATAGTTCTCTTGCATCTCTAACTTTTTTTTCCTCTACAAGACTGTCTTCAGCTGCCTGAAAGCTAAAGTGTTACTTGTATTTTTGTCACCATGAATTATCCCGTCAAGTATTACATAATTGATCAAGTAGTGAAAATCATAACTGCACCTTTGCCCTTGTCCCACTTGTTTTGTTTGTGTCATTCACTGATCCTAAACTTCTTAAAGGGTGGGCACAATTTTGCTTTGCAACACAGAGAATAAAAACAATGGGAAGCAGGTTGAACAGTCAACACATTTTATATTACATTGTCTTGCTACTTTTCTACTTAACGACTAATTTTGTCCATGTGCACACCTACGTGCTTGAGTTGTGAAATTCAGCAGAAGGCTTATATTTACTGTACTTCTCCATCATTTTTATAAGGTACACCTGCCAACTGCCAGTTAATAATTTCTTATCATCATGTCCACCTACTTAATTTATAAAATACAGAGTTATTTAGTTCTTGCATAAAGCAAGTGTAGGAGACCTTAGCTTAAAAGTCTGACACACGTGAAAATGTCCTTGCTTCTCCCTCCTCTTTTTACTAAGCTTGATGCTGAATTCAGATCTGAATTTAGCTGTTACTTGCTGTTAGGAACAAAGTTCCACACCCCCCTTGCCACTTTGTGATAGAAAATTATCTTTTTGAATAATTGATATTAACTTTTTGCCTTACTAAAACTAAAGGTATACACAATAAAGAGAGAGCAAAGGTATCCATTACTATATGAACTTCTGGGGATTTATCTTTCATTTATGTGTACATATGCATAGGGTATAACCCTACATTAGATATTCTGATAACAATATACTTTGTCTCAGCCCAAAGGATATATTGGCCTCTTTCTACAGTCTACAAAGGTTCATACCTTGACAACAGTAAATGGCAAGTCAAGTATAGAGACAGAAAGCCCCTTGGGTTACTCTCCGAGTTGTAAAGAGAATACAAGATCTGTTCGGATAGTCCTCATATTCTCTAGAGATCTATTTAATGACTGATTTTTACCACAGTTGTGAAGAACACAGGAGGAACTTGATGGTTAATGGTGTGGTTGATAGTTCTTGAAACTGTTCCTGCTGCCTGCTCTAACATGAAAAGCAAACTACTCTGGAAATGCTACAGAGGCAAGGGTTCCCACCCCCATCCCCTTCAAACAAGGAAATACCATACACAAAAGCCTGATTCTGGCTAGATAATTCATAATAATCCCCTAGTTTATGAACAGTGATTTCACTACAAAACACAACAATAATTAATCTCAGTGAATTATCTCTCAACGTGCAGCCAAAACGGTTCATGCTCCCACTAAATGTTCTTGAAAAAGAAGAAAAAATATTTCAAGTGCAAAATCATTGTGGTTTGTTGTAAATTAAGAAAAAATACATCTATGATATATGAGTCGTGTGTGTTCCCCCTCCCCCCCCCCCCACGCCTCCTTCTTGAATGATTTTTGTAAATGGCTTTCTTTATCACAGCTGAACTAGGAGGTCAGATTTTGATTCTTTTCTGAGCATTTACTCAGCCTCATATAAAAAAAAAATGAAAAATTATGGTTTTGAGCGCTGCTGGATGGAGAGGAACCCTGCTAAACCATCTGACAAAAGTAAAACTCTTTTCTGGAATCCAGGAACATTTCTGTAAGACCAGAAAGAAGAATTAAATCCTCACTCCATTATAACAAGAGCATTGCCATTGAATCCTCATTGCATTCGAAGTGGCGTGAATAGCATCCTGGAAGTTTTAGATATAAGTACAAATAACTACTGCTTTGTTTCACCTTCTCTTGACCAGATCCCTTAACACCACATCAAGAAACATTACAGAGAAAACCAAACTAAACACCAGAATGCAAAACCCTGTTACATTATTTAGCCCTTTAAGTTTTTAACAAGCTCACTAAAGAAAAGATCCACTGAAGCAGAAAGGAGATGAGAAAGATCCAAATAATTAGTGTTTATTTTTAACATTGCATTAACACCTAGAGGTGTCAATCTTTGCTAGAATCTCTGTGCCAAGTTCTGCATATTCACACTGTAAGAAAAGATTATGTCTGATAAGAGACTAATAAAACCAAAACACTAAAAACATCAAAAGGAAATAGAAGAAAGCTGGGAATAAGACGTTAACTCCATTGTCAAAATTGAGATCTCGAGCTCAAAGTGAAGCATTGATTTTCACAAAGGTACACACTTCTAGAGTGGCAGAGGTAAAAAGAAAACCCAAATTTAATGGGCAATGCGTTCAAATACAAGCAGCTAATCCTAAAAGCACTTTCTCAGTGATTCCCTCTATAAAAAAGCTCTCGCAAATAAACATATATTTTAAGTTATGTTGATGTCACCAAGTACACACAAAAGTATAACATTGTGGCAGGTTAGCCCTTGGCTGGGGGCCAAACCACACACAGTCGCTCACACAGTTCCCGCCCCTACTCAATCATAGGGGAGAGAATTAAAGCAGTAAATGGAAAAGAGGACTCGTGGGTTAACTTAACCCAGGACATTCTCCACCCCTTATTCCATACCATTCACATCATGCTCAGATCCTACTATTTTCCCTTAATCTATGGACCACCCATCCATAATTTTATTGAGTTCATTTAGTCTATGACTTTGGGTTTCATCTGTCATGGAAGTCTTTCAAGGCAGGATAAAAATGATGCAAAGTCCACTCAGTTGGTGGACGCAGGAGATGGATGCTGTATAGTCTCTGTTGCATACTGCATCTGGAACTTACACTTCTGGTATACCCAGCACATTGAAAATAATACTATATACAAAGATACAATGTGATACACAGTGATACTGCCCCCCCACACCCGATGACCAAAGGCCCAGCCCACTCCCGGCCAACGACCCCGGAGGAGGGAGAGAATGAGTGATACACAATGATACTGCCCCACCACCCGATGACCAAAGGCTCAGCCTGTTGCCGGCTAATGATCCCCAGAACTACACTCACGATTCCCCTAAACGGGGTGGGGAGGGGGGGCGGTGCACCGCTCCCGGAGGCACTCACGGAACGGAGATAACAGCCCGAGTGTCCCAGAACCAAGAGCTGACAAAAGCAGGGGGAAAATGACCACCTGGACACAGCTAATGATCTCCCTGGAGAGGGAGGATCCCGAAACTCACAGAACAGAGATAACGATTTGAGCGTCCGAAGCCGACGGCTGACCCGAGTGCTTGTGGGGGGGGGGGAAAGGCCTTAGGAGAGAAAATGCAGGCACCTGAAGTGAGATGATCCAGAGCCCAAGGGAAATAAAAGAGAGCAATCTCCCGGAAGGGTCCTCACCTATATACTGGATATGACGTGCATGGTATGGAATAAATAATTGGCCAGTCTGGTTCTCAATCTTAACCTGAGAGCAAATCCCAGGCTAGCAGCTGGACTGTATCTCTTCGCTTGTCTGCCAGCCTTGGCAACAGAAAAAAACATCAGTCTGATCAGCTTCTCCTGAGCACAAATCCAAAACATAGCTTCTTGCTAGCTATTTATGAAGAAAAAAAATTAACTCTCTCTACTTAACCCAGGATTCATAACAATAGTTTCAGGTTTTTGGTTTTGTGTGGTTAGTTGGTTTGGTTTTTTGGCTTTTTTGTTTGGTTTTAGGTTTGTTTGGGTTTTTTTTTACACTCTGTATTACCTACACTCCTTAGTTTGAAACAACAACATAAAGGTTGCTTTCCTCTATTATTCCTATAACTAGTAAATTACCATTAAGTGTTAAAATTTCTTATTTGTGATTATGTGCAAGAATGAGAAACTGGGTATTTAGGTATTATCTGTGCTTAATAGAGAATTCCTATAAACACACAGATAACAATGAATTGATAACTCTGTTCCCTTCAAATGCAAAAGGTTTAGCCAGGCAGAAAGAAGATTATATTGCCATCACCTGTGACAAGAGCCAGCCAGGTTAAACTGAGGGTGCACAGGGAGCTCTGCACAGCTGGGCAGTTATATATACAGTGACATAGCCACCAGAGTCTTACAGAAAACTAGATCTCTCGAAGTTTGTCTGCTGTCCTGGGCTAACAGCCTGCAAACATTGATATTCTCAAAATAGGTGTTCAGAATGGCTCTATGTATGATGGCATACATACCAGTATTCACTCGAGCATTTCTGTCTTACTGGATATATTTATTTTTGAGATTTCCATTTTTCTCTTTCAGATACTGTTCCTAACATAATTTGCTGCCACTAACAGCAGAATTCAGCCACCTATTTCTTCTTCACAGTCAAACTTCAATATCAGTATCTTAGAATAAATTAATTTTTTTTTCTGCTATTTTATCATAGCTGCAATAGGTTAGCAGCTGTGCAAGATTCTGCCAACATAGGAAGTTCAGTTAAGTTTGTTATGCTGGAATTACTTTTCAGCAACAGCATTGCTTATTAATGATAAGCCCTTACAACAACAAATGATGCTTAAATTTACCCAGTTCTTGGAAGGGTTTCTCTAGAAAAATGGAGAAAGTGAAGCATCTGCTCAGAAGCAGTAACAAAAAGTTGCACTCTTAAAAAGACAATCACGGGAAATAAGTAAAGTAAGTACAAACTAGAAATTGTTCAGATACATGTACAAAGAAAAGAAATACAACAAAGTAAATGCATTTAGTAGATGTTAGTTGATTATAACTTCAAAAAACTAATTATTCTTCAGATCCATCAATGAAAACCCTTCAAGCAAATCTTTTTTTATTGTCTCTTTGATCAGACTCAAGTCTCTGAGAAGTCAGTATCTGTAGGAGCTGGATTCATGACTTAGGGCAAAGGTTATGCATTTCACAAACAATTAGCTTCCTACCTAGTACATTCTCTGCCACAAACAGGAAAGGATTCTGCAGAAAATAGCAATTAGACCTCACAACACCTCTCTAAAATGAACATTTCCATCTCTGATTTTCAGGCAGAAATCAGACAGACTCTTCGGGGTAATATTGAATGGCCGCTGATACTCAGAGCATAGACCGCATATACTCTATCTACAAAACTGTCCTTTCTCTGCCTGAAACATTTCTATAGTGCATCAAATCTCTTAGAATTTCGTTCAGCATCCGCATGTGATTTAGTACCAGGATTTTTTTTGTTGGCATAGTACTCAATTCAGGAGAAACCTGTGCAGGGCTTTATTGCCTGTGATATACTGCACAAGTCATTTACTCTGTTTGTGCCTCATGCTGTCTTACATCCAAAGCTCCCTGAAATGGGGGAGAATGCGTTTTAACCTGAAAACCTCCAATGATCCATACGTGAGCTAGTCCATACACACATGTATTGGTGCAACTTGAAAGGCAGAGCATTTCACAAAAGAGGTAGAAATAGCCACAGGAAACGTGAACTTCTCAAGCACTACTTACCCCAACATCTCTCTAACTGTATCTAGACTAACTTTCTAGGTTCAGCGTCAACTTTATCCCAGTAGTTCTGTGTGTATGTGTACATGTACACACAGAAAAGATTCAACTCACTGTGTGCTGTAGCTGTTTCCATCCAATAATAGAAAGCTCAGCTACTGGCAATGCCTTAGCCTCTCTAATAATTTATATTGCCTAAACATTAGAACTTGAAGCCAATTCAAACTCTCACTACAATTAGAAACACATTTTCACTTGTCATCAATTTTTTCTGCTTGTCTACATCAGCTACAAATTGGATATCCATTATATCTGTTATGAAGATGTGAATGAAAGCTTACATTACACAGGGACAGTTACTACTTTAGATTAAACGCTAAATTAATTTTGGTTCAACACATGCTGAAATTCCCATCACTTCCCTCAAAAAAAAAAAATAGCAACAGGTGAATTTAAAAAACAATCATAACTATTTAAGAGAACTGTGAAGCAAATTGTTGTATCCCACTAATGGTTATAAGGCATTAGAGACAACTACACCAAAGCAGCTGGAAAATTCTGTCGTATATTAAGCTGTGTAGCACTTTCTGACTGTGATAAATCATAGCGTTCTATCCTGCAGAATTAACTGCTGTTGTTAAGAATGCCGTAAAACATTCTTTAGAGATAAAAGATATGATCTTAACCTTAGCGGTCTGCCACATTGATGCTCATGCTAAGCTTTGTATCTTGGAAAACAATATTCCCTAGAGAAAGGAAATGGCACTCAAAATTAGACATTCAAAATGTTTGGAGTGCTCTTTTTAAGAGTGCAGAGTCTAGCCCAAATTTTCCAACAGAGACTAAACTGAGAGTCCTAAAATATAAGCATAGAGAAGCATGAACTTTACAAACTCCTCTTTGAGCAGGTCAGACCAGCCAGTGTAAATGGTCCTCTCTGGGTTAGCATGGGCAACACTGTGGCAGACCACTAAGGTTAAGATCATATTTTTTAATTTTTAAAAAATATTCTGTATCATTCTTAACATCTATAAAGACTCTCAGCTTATAAACCTCCTAAACCAAGAGGACTACATGGCCTTTGTACTGACTTTTAGCTTTTCACAGAATCACAGAATCACAGAATGTTAGGGATTGGAAGGGACCTCGAAAGATCATCTAGTCCAATCCCCCTGCCGGAGCATGAACACCTAGATCAGATCGCNTCAGTCTCCTCTTTTCCAAGCTAAAGAGACCCAGCTCCCTCAGCCTTTCCTCATAAGGGAGATGCTCCATTCCCTTAATCATCTTCGTGGCTCTGCACTGGACTCTCTCCAGCAGTTCCCTGTCCCTCTTGAACTGAGGGGCCCAGAACTGGCTGTTCATATAGACATGACTCCCTACCTCCCTTGTACACAAGTACTCTTGCTTGCAAACAAAGTCGTGAAGACAACGAGGTAGCCTGTATCCCCTGGGGTTTCACTGGGGTCTCCTCTCCTCTGAATGGAGAAAGAAGAGTCGTATCAATTCCCAGAGACAGATGCTGAGACATGTGACATGGAAAAGCCACTCCTGGCCTCACTTTCCCTCTCCTACAAATATGTTCACACAGAAGAGATCAAGAACAGGCTCTGCAAGGAGAGACTGATCTGCATGACTTTTTCTGTGAAGCTGTACTGACGCCTGCAAGACTATTTATGGACTCAGGAGCAGATACTTTCATTCCTTTCTTTTCAGTGTCCTTCCTCTAACAGTGTACCTAATTTGGGGTAAAAATAGGATTATTTTTTTCTCTGCTCTGTGTATCACTTTCTTTCTGTCCACAATGAACTTANTCTAACAGTGTACCTAATTTGGGGTAAAAATAGGATTAATTTTTTCTCTGCTCTGTGTATCACTTTCTTTCTGTCCACAATGAACTTAATGCCATTTTATTGACCAGTCACTTGGTATTGTTGGATCCTTCTGCAGTTCCTCAGTCAGCTTTGCCCTGAATACTCCAATTAACTCAGCACTATCAGCAGATTATCACCTCTCTGCTCACCCCCTTTTCCCTGACAACCTGTCCATGCAAGGCAACTACCTTTGCAAGGTGCAAACTACCCAACTCACCTTCCACTGTTGACCTCTCTTTTCACAAACCTAACCTTTCTGCCAGACACTGATTAGCAAGCAGCAGGCCTGTGGCAATAACAACAGAGTTCTGAAAGGTTCAAAATAAAACACTCAAGCCGTTATTCAGCAGTCTGGCAATCAAATTATATTGCTGAGGTACTCAATGAGCCATACTTCCCCACTCACAAGCAGTAAGTCAAACAAATGGATCTAAATAAAGAGAAGTGTACTGGAAGAGGATAAAAACATTTTGTAAACTAATTAGGAAAACCTAAACAATCCCATAGGCAATACTATCTTTTCTCTAGAACATGCCAGCAATAGCTTCTGTACTAAAACTACTGAAATAGCTCCTTGTCCAGCTGTAGCACTCACCATTTCACATCCAAGACTGCAACGAATGGGCAGATTCATCTGATGCCCGTGACAGCACATCCACTTCCTGGGTGCTATGGCCTCTCACAGCTTTGCAGAGAGAATGCGTTGCTCCTGAAGCTCTTTAAGCATTGTCCCTTACACCAGCCCCCGTGAGCTATAGGTTTACACTGATCCTTCGCTTCAGGCTGTGGGTCATAATGAATAGCTTGACTGACCCCAATCCATTAGGGACAGGTGGGCTGCCAATGTGTTTTGCCAGA
>VZTO01027928.1:46688-82978 GCA_013400615.1 Syrrhaptes paradoxus | reverse complement strand
AATTTTTCTTAAGAGTTTGCTTCTTCTTTCTAAGAGCAAAGTGACAGCAATGTCCCTTTGTATTCCAAAAGCCTGTGCTTTCATGCTGATGTTTAGGTCCCTCCCATTGCAGAACAGGAGCTATCTGAGAATGCAGATCTGTAGCCATCAGAAAGGCATCTTACAATAACATGTTCCGAGACAGAGTTCACAGCTCTTCCTGAGCAGTTTTTTCAACAAAGGGCTATACTACATTTCAGGACATGTATCGTTTTAACTGGAGTTCACAAATTCAAGCCCCACTGCAATTTATTTTTCGCAAATCATCTAATGCTGAGGTCATCTAATGCTGAGGTAGGCAGGCAGTCCAGTCCATCACAGGGCAATGGTGGACTTGAGTTTGTCTTTGTGATTTCTTAGAATCACAAAATGCTCTTGGTATCATGGTTATAAAACAAAAGTTTTAAGAACATATTCTTAAAAATTAGGATTTCTGTTAAACATAATTTTGCAAACTGCCATAACACAAGGAGGCCAGAGAGTATTGTAGCTCAATACAAAATTAAGAATTGTTCCAGAAAGCTCTAGCCAAACAGCACTCAGAATGAACAAATGTTCAAATCAAAAAGATTTGCTTTTAAAGCAAATTTCAGACAAGGTGGTTGGATTTATTCTATTATCTAACGACATATAAAAGGTTCATATGAGTTGAAGTGACGCCAATTCTAGTAGTATCCACTAGCTTATTCAGCATGTACTGTAAGTAATCTTATTATAGGCTGCTCCCTCATGGGATTTATGGATTTTTCAGCTTGTACAATTAATACTCATATGCATTTTCAAAAGAATAAAACATGTGACCTGCAATTTCCATCTGATTCAGCCTAACAAACCAAGAAGTTTTATAGGTCTTTGCTCCTTAACACAGTGACTCATTTTTCAAATTGTCCATCATTAAGAACTGACCTGCCCTGAACCCCTTTGTGGGAATACTTAGAAATATTTGTCTTTCTAGAGTAAAGATATTCTTGAAAGCTTTAGCATTGTGTTCTCTAGTTACAGTTACCTACCAAAACTAAAACCTTATTAATTGACTGAATAAATAACATTTGCAATACCTGTGTTTGTAGAGGTAAAAAGCAAACCCTGATAATATTAGAGCAAAGAATGGCACCAGGATGGCAGCTGCAACAGAACTGCTGTTTGTACCATAATAGTGATTTGAAAGGTCTGTATCAGCACTTAAAGGACCTGAAACGAAACAAAAAGAGCAGAAATAAAATTCCCAGGTTTTATATTTCACAGTTCTCTTTTTATTCAACAATGAAACAAAATGGTGTCTTGATAAAATAATTACATTTAATAATGTGAAATAAATAGCATGCAGTATCACAGTATAAATCTTGTTAACACCACTTAATAATGTATCAATAGCTATCAAAATTTTTTGAAAACAGTATTCAGCAAGTACAATGATTATGATCTACACCTCCTAGGAGTCACTAATTTAACAAAATTAAGCCATTTGCCTTCTACAAAAAAAATGTTAATACTGCAAAAAGTATTCTGTTTGCAGCCCTAATAGTCAGCTGAGAAATGACAAGCAATGGGACATCACATCAGACATGAAAAAGGGAGAGAGAACAGAGAACTGCAGTAAACCACAATGGCCCTGCTTGGCTTAACAGCACTCTCCAGTTTGTTCACTTGTGTGCATGTCCTGTCTGGTTTACAATCCCCTTTTAGGGGTGAGACATGAGCATGCTTTAGAGCCTGTAGCAGCTGCATTTGCACAGGGATAGAACTGAGGTGCAGAGAATGCAAAGGCATTAACCTGTGGCACGGTGTCACTGGGTTCCTGTTGTGGACGAGTAGACAACCAGGACTGTAAGGCATTTTGCGGAACACATTTTTTCATCAGTGTAAACAGAAATGTTGTTAAATTGCTTAAATACGTGTCCAAGTTGACAATTCAAATTGTGAAGGATGAAAAATGTTTTTTATAGTGAAAAATACAGAAAAAAATTATAGAAAACATATATTTTGAGAGCCTGGCAACTCCGTGTTGACAGTCTGAATTCACAGCTCTTCAGAGAGCAATATATAGACCCTGTCCAAGGAGAAGAGATGAGGACAGAGAGAAAGTACAGCAAGGATGAGGCCAGGACAGATGTCTGGACTTGCTATTCTGGGATATTTTTGCTGATGTTACTAGAGGAGAATAGGAGACACTGGTGTTTACCACTCGGAAATGCTCCAACCCACCAGTACACGCTCTTTCAAATACTATGACTCCCTCATTTACAGCAACAGCATCAATCAGTCTTTTTAGGACTCTGGCACAGACCAGTTATATGGCAGAGACACAGCCATTGTGCTGCTTTCAGCAGTCTAGTGAAATATCTAAATAACTTGGAAAACTGAGAAACAAACAAACAATTGTCCTATGATTTCTTGCAGTTCAAGGTCAATGTGAAACAGGAATGAGGTTTTTGTTCTGTTAGATATTTTTAAAGCTTAGATATTTCACTTGCTAATATTATAATACATTTTGTACTATGCATTTTACAAAATATAGTAAAATTTATTAAATTCTATGAAGTAATTAAGCTCTCTTTAAAATGAAGACAGCCCCCCCTGCCCCGAATTTCAAAATTACCAGATTTGATCACTAAATATGCCAAGTATACCACATGCCAAAATGTCACATTTCAGACTTCCATATATTTCTCTGCAGAACTAGTGAAGGCAAACATTCTCAAATGAATAAACCTACTGCTGTGGTAGCTGGGATCATAAACTTTATCACACTACTGTGGAGTATCTTAATTAACATTGAACTTTTTTAGAACAGATTTTTGTATTACAAAAAACTTTGGACTTCAGTAATCCAATACTTGTCCCAACACTCAAGGTGTGTAAGGTCTGTTGGCATAATTTTATGGGATTGTATTCTGTTGCACAGTTACTGGACATTCTCCAACCAATCTAAGACATATAGCACCAAGTAGTTACCACGGTTAAGAAAAGTTTAAAAAAAAAGTTAATTTAAATATTCCTTTGAATTTTTTATTGTTTAGAAGAAGTGATAGAAGTTTAAAAAACTGCAAGCAGTTATCACTGTCTTCATCCATTACTATGACAACCCCCAGCTGTTTTTCCAATTATTTGGAGTAATTAATAAAAAAATATGGTAATGATCAAGTTCATTGTAGTCAACTTATGCCAGCAAAATCCTATAATTGATATTTTAATTCTTATTCAAAATTATAACCAAATACCAAAACAAACAGAAATATGTATGGTCAACGAACTCTTCATTTATATCTCAAAGCTGTTATCATGGCACATGTGATAGATACATTTTAATGTATAAGTAGCAGAAAAATTATAAAATATCTAATCAGAACTCAGTTAAAAGAAAACAGCAGTTTGAAATTTATAATAAGCAATTCTTAGTAAGAAATTTTGGCATGGAATTTTTAAAAAAATTAAATACAGTTTTCTGTGTGTAACTGAACATTTAAAATGAGGAACAAATGCACATTTAGATAATTTATTTTTAAGTTATCTCTGATAACTGACTTACATGTAAGACTTAGTACTCAAGACTCCTATGGGAGACAATTGAATATTCTAAATCTCTACAGTTTTTAAAGTACCACATTTAAGGTAACCAAGTTTCAAATTTTTAACTGAATTTTACAACTTTTAATTGGCATTGCAGGAGTGTCGAGCAGGTTCCAACTGTGTATTGGGTGTGCTTTTCATTATGGAAGAGAAACTTTGCTACAATTCTGGATAATTTGAATTCTATTCATACATGAGGCTCAATACAACTTCAACACAGACTGATCTACTTATTACAATAATCTTCAGAGCTGTCTGTGATTAAACATGTCCTGATGTGAACTTTGTATTTCTTCTCCCAACGTTATCATGATGAGAGATAGGAAAGCCTATTGTACTGCTCTTATTTAGGTATTGATTGCTACTGCTAAAAACAGAAAAGTGGAAATATCCACATGGTAATAGAGAAAAAAAGGAAAAGAAAAAAATGAAAACTATAATTTGGTTTACTTTTCATTAAAAAAACATACTTTAACACTAGGAAACATGTTATTTAATAGTGGGATATTCAGTAAGATTAAAAATGTTTTCTCATGTTTCGTAGAATAACAGGGGGTTCTTTAGCCTCCTAAAACCAGCAGCAGTCAGGTGAAGTTCAAATTCTGATAATACACAGTGAAGTCATTGCGCAAGGTGTGTGCTTCTGCCCCTTAGACGGTTACTAAGTTTTCTCCTTTATACATACCAGAAAATAATACTTTTTGTAGAAAAAATATTAATTAAGACCATTTCCTTATAATTGTTTGAAGCTTTGAAATGCATTTCCCCTGTAACTCCTAGCGCAGGGTTTCAGCTGTCTGGGATCCGTGCAGTATGGCCCACTTTTACTACGAGAACTACTGCTGAAGTGGGAGAAAGTGTGACAGCAAAAGCCATGCAAGATCAGAAAAGCAGAATTACAGGTAGAAGGGTAATTTCTGAGAGAAGGATGGTTAGCAGCTCAAGGGTTTAAGAGAAAAAAATACTGACACAGAAAGAAAGTCAGCAGCTTCTAAGGAGCAAGAGAGGCTGGACCTTATTCACCTGACTGATAACTGCTGGATAGAAAAGACTCTGATTACCTCATTGGGTGTGAGGAGTCTATTAATATATAGTCTCATAGCTCATTAGTCCCAGCTATCTACTTGTGCATTAGCTAACGCATGGCCATTTTGTACTCTGAAGCTGTGACTATCCTGTTTAGATATAGAGTTTCTTTGTGAATGACTAAAGTTGTATAAAATCATCTGAAGAGGAAGGATGACATCTCTATAGAGTGAAATTTAAAACACACACCTCCTGATGTTCAACGCTTTTAAGGTTTGATCAATTTCTAGAAATTAACATGTATTTCACAGCATTAAGCTACTGTATCGCAGACACTAATTAATTATATTTCATATTTCTTGTAAATATTTGTTATCTTAATCTAGACAAGCTAAAAAAGTACTTTGAAAAAAAAAAAGGAAAGAGAAGTGGGTCATTATATTTCCCCAGAGGAAATAAATATAGGAAAATAATAATTTGGCAAAGTAAGTTTCTCTTGTCACAAAGCCATATTTTCATACAGTTTTAAAGGACAGTCCAGATTGGAAATGAACAAGGCCAAGATTTTAGAATAAACATCTGGAACTGTAGTGGTGAGGTACAGGCATTCAGCAATTACAGAAACTGCCTATCCACAGACCTGCAGCCTTTAGAAACCAAGTTATTTAAACAGAGAAAAACAAACAAAAGGCCCCCAGCAATGACTGATTGCTTGGCAAAACAGGTTAAATAATTTGGTGTCACAACTTGGTCCCCTTAAGCAGGCTCAGACAGAGTTCAAATTCTTTTGGCAGACTGATAACAGAGATCTCTTTGCCCTGTGGGTTATTCTCTAAGGTTACAAGCAAACAGAATTGCTTCTGAAAGAGGATAAACAGTACTTAGAAACACAAGTTCTTTCTATTTTCATGTCACTAAGTTCCAAGACTGGGCATGTCCACTGAGGCTGGTCTTTCTCCAGTATTGTGTGGTAGGGAATTCTTCATCAAATAGATTGGTCTTTCATGCTTAACCAAATGTTTCTCAGTAAATGCTGTTCTTTGAAGTATGCTTGCAGGTGAAAAATTTCATATTACATTATGTATGCACTAGGGCATGCGTAGTTTATGCATACTTCTGGCTTAGTGTAAAGGCAGCAAATAATTTAAATTCCTGAAAAAATGGAAATATGTTAAGTCTTTAGCTGGAGGATGTATAAGGTCTCTACCTCAGTAGAATATTCATTAACAGAACAGATTTAAAAAACAAAGCAAGTTATCCATGGATATGAGAGGGTACGGACAAATAATATGACCTGTGTTGGCTGGAGATTTGCTGTTTCATTTCAGCTGTAAGTTCTTCAACAGAGAACCAGCAACCTATAGAAAATCAGTGCCTGTTTAGCAATCACATAAAGAAATCTTCTAAAGGAAACAGTATCTGTATTTGTAGCAAGCTCTTTGCTGAGATGTCAAAGCTGAAGATGAGAAGCCCTCAGCCTAGGAATTCATGTGTAACTTGGACACTTTGGCTCCTTACTAGCTTTGGAAATACATAAACTGAGTTCTCATTTTGCAATCTAAACAATGATACGGACAATGTTTTCCACTACTGTAGAATACATCCACTGGAGAATGCTGTAACTGCTGAATTGTCATTCTCCTTTTGCTTCAGGTACCCCCATAGGTTATTCATTTCACTGCTAAAACACATGGACCCAGACTTTTATTAGGTAGCTGTCAAACCACGGATTTTTTGGGGCATAGTTTAAGAAAACTATCCACAAAGACACACACCCCTCAAAAAAAACCCCAACAAACCACCCTCTCACTGTTTTGAGATATCAAAGGCTGCCAAACAAAGCAGATGTCTGAACAAATCTTAATGCTTTACTTTTACAGTGCTTGTTAAAATCAGAAAGAAAAAGCAGCCTAGATATGACAGTGATCAGGATTACACAAAAGTACAGGCAGACAAATAATCTGTCCCACGCAAGAGTTTACACTGAAAACTGAAATTGTATTGGGCTTCAGCAATTGGCAATTCTTAGGCTGAGACTCTGAAGAGTCAGATTTTCACCCCTTGTGACTAAATATATATAGCAATGTGAGAGGTGGACAAGATGAGCAAATCATAGAATCACAGAGTCATAGAATGGTTTGGGCTGGAAGCGATCTCAAAGATCATCGAGTTCCAACCCCCCTGCCATGGGCAGGGACACCCTCTACTAGCCCAGGTTGCTCAAAGCCTCATCCAGCCTGGCCTTGAACCCCTCCAGGGATGGGGCATCCACAGCTTCTCTGGGCAACCTGTTCCAGGGCCTCACCACCCTCACAGTAAAAAGTTCTTCCTAATATCTTATCCAAATCTACTCTCTCTCAGCTTAAATCCATTACCCCTTGTCCCATCACTAAACTCATTGATAAAGAGTGCCTCCCCATCTCTCCTGTAGCCCCCTTTAAGTACTTGAAGGCCACTACAATGTCTCCCTGGAGCCTTCTCTTCTCTAGGCTGAACAACCCCAACTCTTTCTCTGTTCTTGTGTGGAAGATGTTCCAGCCCTCTGATCATCTCCGTGGTCCTCCTCTGGACTCACTCCAACAGGTCCACGTCCTTCCTGTGCTGAGGACTCCAGAGGTGAGAGCAGTACTCCGGGTGGCATCTCACAAGAGCAGAGCAGAGGGGAAGAATCACCTCCTTCGGCCTTCTGGTCACACTTCTTTTGATGCAGCCCAGGACATGGTTGGCTTTCTGGGCTGCAAGTGCTGGCTCTCATTGAGCTTTTCATCAACCAACACTCCCAAATCCTTCTCTTCAGGGCTGCTCTCTAGCCATTTTCTTCTGAGCCTGTATTTGTGCTTGGGATTGCCTCGACCCATGTGCAGGACCTTGTTGAACTTCATGGTAACTGCTATTACAGCAGTTAATAGGGCAAAGAATTACAAGGGAGATTTGGCAGAACTTTAAAGGGCAAAGAGGTAAATGGAACCAAGGCATTTTATAAAATGTAGATATAGTCTGCTACAGATATACTGGCTAGGCTCTCCTCCTCCTAGCCCAGTACTTTGCTGTATATATATATTGTGCTTTGACCACTCTGCAAGAGTTCCAAGATCAGGAAATGATGCCAGATGTCTACCTACACTTGCTGTTTGCCAGAAGATATATTTAATGAGTAAATATTTTAGTTTTTATGATGAATTTATTTTATGAGTAAAATAACTAGATTTTCACCAGCTGCTGGGGCAGTTGAGTCCATAGCTGTAATATATACCGCAGTCACTCATTACGTATTTTTGAAAGCAAAGCAAAATTCTGTCTAAATACATACACATTCTGAATGCATCCACCAGCAACAAGCACTCTGCAAATGACACTCTTAAAATCAGTGTTGATTCTGACCTTTTAATTTCCTATATGATTCTGACTGCAATTTATACATTTGAGCAGAAAATGTGTTTGTATTGTATGACATCCCTGGTATTCTCAAAAAGACGTTTACAGAAAAGCAAGCAGTTGCAATGGCATTCTCTTTAAGAGCATCCTCCAGTCATTTTATTAGGTTGCTATGCTAGAAAACATGATCTAGTAACATGTTAAGCAGGCTTAAATTGGGACTTGAACTGTATATTTCAAATATGTGTATTTCGCTATATTTTTTCTAATAGCAATGACATGAAATAAACATGCTTATTTCAGTTAGATAGCTGAGTCATTTGTTGAATTCAGTCTTGCAAGACCCAAAAAGATTATGCAAGTTAAAACTCTATGAATGCATTTACCTTGTCTTTGGAGCATAAATTTTCCAAAGTCTTTTCCATGTATATCACCTTGATAGGTAAAAATTCCTCTTTCAAGCCCTGATGATACCTAGAGTATGTTGAAACAGAAAAAAAGATTCCTGAAACAAATAAGTAAGAATGTTCAGCAATTTGTTTTTCTGACTTAGAGTACATATATGGAGCCCAGATTCTCACTTTTGTCCTTTAAAATATTAGTGAACTCTCTATGCTTATCCCATAATTACCATTTTAAGTTTGCAACAGTACTAAGCAAAGTTTAAAAATCACACCTGGAATGCCTTTAAAATATCTGATGCATATTTCTGGGTTTTAAAATTCCTTAACTGACATACCCGTAATTGCGTTAGTATACAGATACATAAGTCCACTGCACTGTCAGATTTTAAATTATTTTGCATAGAAACCATCATGAGGCACAAAGGAGAACAGCAAAGAGTAAAATAACTCTTCTTCTTCAAGATTAAATGTAATTTTATTACAGTGAACTATTTACGAAACAAGAACAAATTTCTAAAGGTAACATTCTTATTCTCATATAGGAAAACAAGGCAAAAACATGTCAAAATATACTGATTCACTCCACCTTCCCCTTACTAAACAAAAATTCTAATGGGAGTGTGCCAAACAGAAGTTTGTACACATATTGTTAAAAAGAAAAACAATGTGATCTCTAGACTGACATCTGGAGTGCTGTATTCCATATTTGTAATATAAAAGGTTGGATAGAGTTATACAGGGAATCAAATTCCTTCAAATTTTAAACTCAGAAAGCTTTACTCATAGCAGTCTAGTTACTTACATAACCATCTAGTGCCCAGTTGTCGTTTTCAAACTTGCTTACAAAAATGTCACTAGGTCCTTTAATCTGAAAAACTTTCAAAAGTAAATGCGCTTCTTCTTTCTTGTAAACACCTGTTAACATAAAGGAGGTAACACATACCTTTTAAACATTTTTTCAACCAGTTTGTTCAAATATCCTTTCAAAGCTAAGTACATTGCTTTAGAACTAAAATATTTTGTAGAAAACATTGTGTAATAACAGAATTCCATAACCTGGAAAAAAACCAAGATTTAAAGTGCTGTAACAAAAGGATCTTATTTTACTGATCATTTGCCCACATAATATTTGACAACAGGATGCAAAGATGGTTTTGTACTGTTTAATTTTGCACATAAATGGGCAAGAACATTTGTCTTTTCATACAGCATTTCAATAATTCTGAAAACAGATAGAATTCCTACTCTGGAATTTCCTTGAACTCGAAAAACTGGATTTCACTCATATCACAACATTATATTGATATAGTAAACATCCATAGTGCAGTGAAAGAAAATTTGCTATTTGGCAGCCAACTACTGAAATTCTCTCTGAACTCTTGATCTTAAAAGGTAGTGATAGGTGATAATAGTTTTCAAATATAACTCTGATCAGAGGCTAAATCAGAACATCACAGGCAGATTTGCAGAAAGCAATGCACAACCGTGATTAAAAGGTATGCATCATTTACTAAGTTATTTAATTATCTGTGCCTATTTTATGTTATGCCATTATCAAGACCATATCGTTTTAAAACAGATATTAACCACTACTGAATAATGGAGCTTTTAAATGGTGCAGTTCTTAAAATGCCTATGTACACTTCATCTGCCACTTCAATATATATATATATATGTGAGTTCAACACATCAATACTATGCAACAGTGCAAGATGAAAAAACCCTACCTCGATATTTTTTTGAAATGTAAGGGGGAAAATAGTTGTTTGACTGCATATAAGTTGACTGAAATCTGTGCAGACCATTACATTAATACCTATCATTTTGCAAAAAATATTTTTCATGAAAACATAAAGCTTTTGTTCCATTTTGTTTTGGNTTGAACTCGAAAAACTGGATTTCACTCATATCACAACATTATATTGATATAGTAAACATCCATAGTGCAGTGAAAGAAAATTTGCTATTTGGCAGCCAACTACTGAAATTCTCTCTGAACTCTTGATCTTAAAAGGTAGTGATAGGTGATAATAGTTTTCAAATATAACTCTGATCAGAGGCTAAATCAGAACATCACAGGCAGATTTGCAGAAAGCAATGCACAACCGTGATTAAAAGGTATGCATCATTTACTAAGTTATTTAATTATCTGTGCCTATTTTATGTTATGCCATTATCAAGACCATATCGTTTTAAAACAGATATTAACCACTACTGAATAATGGAGCTTTTAAATGGTGCAGTTCTTAAAATGCCTATGTACACTTCATCTGCCACTTCAATATTACCTGTGAGTTCAACACATCAATACTATGCAACAGTGCAAGATGAAAAAACCCTACCTCCATATTTTTTTGAAATGTAAGGGGGAAAATAGTTGATTGACTGCATATAAGTTGACTGAAATCTGTGCAGACCATTACATTAATACCTATCATTTTGCAAAAATATTTTTCATGAAAACATAAAGCTTTTGTTCCATTTTGTGTTTGGCAGAAAATACAACAAAACCGAACACATGTAAAAAACTAAAAGAACAGCTTTTTCAGCACTAAATTCTGAACCTACCTGATAGTTTGAGCTGTATGTTGGATGCCTCAATGAATGTGGCATTCACTTTGCTGCTTGTAGTATTGTACCAATCAACAGTCAGAGTAGCAGGCTGTCTTTTTCCTAAATATTCATAAAACCCTTTCCACAGTGAATTTATAAAAAACACATCTGAGGGAACTAAGTAAAAGTGGGTAAAAAAACAAACAAACAAACAAACAAAGAAAGGAGTAAACTACAACAAAGCAGTAATTTTTTTAGCCATACTTATCTTCTTAATTTTTTTTCTGTTACAGCATCAATCCACTTTTCTAAGGAGGTTCAATAGTAAGAAATTTACAACAGTAAAGACAATATATCTAATGACCTTTCCACATAATTCCCTACAATATACTACTACACTTGCCCATTATAATATATGTTCTTAAATAACCTCTCACTTCATAGCTCATGTGCTTCAGTGAATGTCCCCAGGACTTTGAAAAATAATGGACTCTTCTCCTAAATCCCAGTAGCTTTAAGGTATGATGAAAGAAATGAGAATAATATTCTGAAGCCAGGGAGTCCTGGAAGAAGAAATAGTTTCAGGACATCCCTTTTGTTTCATGAATCTGTTAAAGCAGCACTGTGTGTGATATTCAACTGAATTCTCTGAATTCCAGATATAGTTTAGCACAAATTATCAGTCATTTTTAGACTCTACATCTTTTCTCCATACAATAGTACTGAATCTGTGAACAGTGAAGTTGCCAGAGTAGGGAACTTTTTTGCTTTAAAATAAAGGTCTAGTTCATAGAAACTGCAGTTTGAATAATCTGAAGCAAAAAATCTATAAAATGAAGCATGAATTATATGAAGTATATGTATTTGGGTCATTTATTGGATGTTATTTTATTTTCCTCTATACAGAAAAAATTAAATTAGCTACAGGTCATTAAATGTTGTATTTTAAATACTTGTCTAAAGCACCAACAGACTAGAAAAAGTGTCTCTTATTCAACAATATCTGCAGTATTAACATTAATTAAAAAGGAAACACAGAAGAAAAAAAAATTCTTAGATTTTATGTCAGGGTGTTACCTGCCTCGAACGTTCATTTCTCCCCTACACATTGTTATATTTCTCCCACATACTTTGCTGTTATAAAATCTGGGGAAGACTTATTTCAAACATGACAGTTAAATCAAACAAACTGTTAAGCTGCCTGAAAGAGAACAAACCTCATACTGGCCAGGCACGACCCAGTGATTCCTGGCAGGTTCTGAAAATGGATATTTTTCCACTTAGTTCTAAGCTTTTTCTAGCATTACAATTTGAGAAGTAAAGTTTTAAGAACCAAAATAGAACTATAAAAAAAATCGTTTAACTAACCACATGAAATCCTGACAAAATGACAGCCCTAGGCAACTATTAAAATTCACCCTTACTGTCCATGACCACTACAAACAATACTTGCTAAATAGCTAAAGACTGATATTAGAAGTGTTTCACACTCTTCTAACTAAACTCTTAAACTAAATTATTGGAATTTTTGCATTTTATCAAACTCTGAGCACGTGTAGGAGCAGCTGTCTATACTGAAGGAAATTTATCAATGTGGCTATCCTGTGTGTTCATTTTGAATAAATTTTATGGATATTATCTAATCACTATTTGCAAAAATAAACCAAAAGAAGCTCAGGTCAATAATACCATATATTTCTAACAAACATACTGACAGGCAGTACATCTGAAAATCTGATGACTGATGAGCTATTGACTGTCTCTTAATCATACCATTACACTTGCTAGTATGCATTTCATAGAGGAAAGATAGTTACTTCTTCAGTGCCTTTTGCCTTCAAATTGTGCAAAAGCCACAAGCAAATGTTCAAGCTCAACGTGGCATGATTTGAAAACATCATCAGTATGTTGTCTGTACCATCAATGGATTCCAAGTGAATTCTGTATAGGGTCTTTCAGACTCTTCCTATATATTTCTCCTTGCCTTGCTACAACAGTGAAATACAGCAAGTTTGAAACCTGCATTTTAAAAATATGTTAAAGTTATTTTTATTTGTCTTTGCTTTTGATTAAAATTGTGTGTCATGAAGGTGAACATCCGATATTACTGGTATGAACCTGACAGGTACTATGTAAGACTTTTATAATGGAGGAGACATCATACTTCTTTTGTCACGTTCAACATCTTCAGTATCTAGTTTGTCTAACCAGTCTACCTGTCAGTAACAGCTGTTAATCTTTGTGAAATAGTGCCATTGACTCAGTATTTACAGAATCTGCACTTAACTGCAGATGACAGAACCAGAAGGGGAAGAACATAGCAAAATACATTTCTGCTTTCTCAGTCATGTTTTTGTAAAAGGTTAAAATGCAAGTGCTTCAGTTCCATGGATGCTGCTGAGGACTCAGAGTGGCTCTGACCCAGTTGTGCAGAGCCTTTCCAACGTCCCTTTTCCACCCACTGTGGGCAAATGCAGAATGAGAAAAATGAACTGGATGTTACTATACTACAACTGCAGATTCTCCTCAGAACATAACAAATGGGGAATTCCATGGCTACTCAATAAAACAGCTTCTGAACTATTGCTGCAAAGACTGTAGAAAGCAGTGAGAACCATGGGAATTGAACAGAGCATTGTAGTTCTCAAATTTCACATGGGTATTGTGAGAATTCTTTAGTTGCAACTTATACTCGATTACAATTTACAGTACTGTAAAAAAGTTAGTTACTATTGCTTATGAAAACTCTAACTGTGGCAATATAATAGCAATTTAATAAACAATAATAAACATAATTCGTATTCAGATATCCAAAGTTGGGAAATCAGAACAGTAATCCACTCTGTTACAAAAACTCTGGTTTAGCAATATTAGCTTCATCCCATTTAAAATACAGATAGCAGCAAATGGACTTCTACCCAAAGCCAAGAAAACAAGGCTAACAAAATGCTCCAAAAATACATAGAGAATTCACAGTTTTAAAAGACATAATAATAGTGCAGACTTGTTATTTAAAAACAGCTTAAAAATGTATTTGTTAATTACTGTCATTTGTTATACAGTTTCAGTTCTCTGCTTAGCATTATTGGCATTTGCTATACTAACACTTCATTTTTTAAAAAAATGCCTTTCAGATGATATTTACTTTTTAAAACTAGTTATAAGTGGCATCATGTGGTGTGAATACTGTTTTTATGCATAGTGAATATATTTGGAGACTTGGTCTGTATTTTAATTTGGCATTTAAACATCAAAACCTATACAGTAGCAGATTAATGCATACTTTAGGTGTTCTGTGAGGTGAATCCTCCAATAAATTAAGACTATATTAATTATAATGAATGCACATTTTATCCTGCTTTATTGTGAGTCTGTAGAGGTAATGCATTTGAGAATTCATTTATGGTTTTACCTGACACTATCACGAATAAACTCAACAGGAAGGTTAATTATTAGCAGAAAGACCTTTTTATCCCATCTACTCTACAGAGTCCTTCTGTGAACCACCATGAGCGTGAATCATTCATCTTATTTTCCCTGCAGTTTGCTACAATTCAGAATATAGTGTTGCAAGCTCATTTATTTGGTGAAAACTCTGCTCATTGTTAAACAACTCCATAAAAAAAATAGCCTTTTATTTTCTGAAAGTGATTGAACCTTAAAAGATCTACATTAAGTATTTCTCAGATTTGTCTATTTTGTCACTGGCAGGAGGAAAAGGTTAACTGCATGCATGTTCATGAGGAGGCATAAAAAAAGCAGCAGTATGTTTGCCGGCTGCTGGTGATCCACACAGTCTGGGAAACGCTACCTTAGAGTACCTTGAGAGTTTCCATGAAATGAAAGCCATCAAAACTGGTTTTGTTTTTTTTTTTTTTTTTTGTGTGTGGTTTCTTAAAACACTTGCAAAGGGCAGAACTTTGACTGAACCCGATCCTTGCAATTATGATCTACACTCATTATAAGGCTCTCCATTATAGCAATCTCTCTGATATAAAACTACTTCAAACCTGGGGGTTTTGTATATATGTGCTTTATCTTTTTTGCTTGACAGGGTTTTTCGTGCAATTCACAAAATTCATGCTGTAGAAATTTAAAAAATAATGTTTGGGAAATAATTTCATAGAACAGGTTTTAAATGACTTCTGTTATTATGAAAAACCTCAACATATATATTCCTTTGAAATGAGTGATAAATACTTAAGTTAAAATTGGTAATAGTTTTATTATCCATAACAATCTAGGGTGTTAATCAATTTAATTTATTTAGATCTAAACCCCTTCTTGTATACAAACCTGGAGTTTTAGTTATTGTTTCATTAACTTCTCTCACTCCTTTACCTACAAGTAAAAAGACAAATTATCATTTTCATGAACATATTTTTTTTTAAATAGAATGTTAAAACAATGTCTGATGGATGCAATCATCTGTTATCCAATAGAGCCATATTTAAAACAGAAACAGGTGGTCTTGAATACTTCACATGTTCAAATCTACACACTTACACAAAATTATCAGAAAATAATTTAGGTAAACAACATTTTTACTGTGGAAGGTTATCTGATTAGCCAAGTATTTCATACATTTAGTCCTAGATTTTTATATCAGCCCCAATGCTATAAAAGAGAGCCTTATAGAGGGGAAAAATACTGTTTGTAATTATGAATAATGGTATATCAAATATAGTAAAAAATGTCTTAATGAAGATTGATACATTTAGGACACAAGTCAGCAAAAGCGAGATAGCTGGATTAAAATGACAGGATCAGATATCATGGGAAAGGACCACAACTGGTTTAATTTGCTGTATTTCTGTTACACTCAGCAGTGTTGTGTCCAGTGACCCGAGATCAAGTTCTGGCCTCATATCATTAGCCCATTTAAACAGGTTAATGTCCCATGGGAAGACTTGGTCTTGCATGTTTTTTCTTTAGGAGCAGAAATTCACTGATTAGACAGATCAAGTGCTAGAAAAGCATAAAAAGTGTGAGACGCTCAAGGAGAATTACACCTAAAGACTGTAAGCCAATCAAAGAAATAATTATTGTTTATAGATACCTTTTCTGTATTTTATCCTTAATTTAAAAGAAAAAAAGGAAAATTAACAAAAAACATATAAGATAATTTATCTTAGAATTAAAAAACATGTTGCAAATATATTTCCCATGGCATCTGATTATTTTTCCTTTATTCATATTTTAAATATAATTTTGTTTTATTTTTCTGAATTGGGAACTTATAGCCATGTTTATTTACATGTGAAGAGCAAATTTAGCCCCCATAACTAGATACTTAGAGCTACTCTAGCAAAACTAAATTAAATTTATATGGATACAAATAAAAGTGGAATTTGGTGCAAAGACATATTTTTTTAATTTTATTGTTCTTTTATATCTTAGGAGCTTTTCTTAGACAAAAAGCATACATGAATGAATCTAAAAGCCAAGCTATTAAATAATTTTTTTTTTGTTCCTAATAAAAAATCATACAGTAAACATTTAATACATTGAAATACTCTTTAAAACTGTGACACAAAGAGAAATACAGTTAAAGGTAATACTTTATATTGTTGTTGTGCTGTTGTTAGGGGTAGACATATATGTGTGCCTGTGTATATATACACACATATCCCCACACTTTCCTCCATGAGTTCTAGATGCTGTGCTCACTTTGGGTTTTTTCCTGTTTCTTTCATAAAGCAAAAGCTGTTGTGTCTCATGTGTTTTTAAATAGTAAGTGGAAAAATTTAATCCTACTATATAAAATAAAAATGCCAGGGAAAATTAAATCCAATCAAGTAGGGCTCAACATATCACTTGAGTAATGACTTACTTTTACAAATAGGTGATTTTCCTGTCCATTTCATATCTGGTTTACATGTCCGATGCTCTGATCCACCAGCAAGAAAAAATCCTGGCTGACAGGTATACACCAAAGTATACCCTAAAGTAGGAAGATCTATTGCTTTCACATCTACATGTGCCGGTGTCTCTGGCTGCCTGCAAGCATGAGCTGCAAAGGGGTTTTTTAGAGTTAGAAAAAGTGGTGGTAAACAGTTGCCATAGGATTAGAGTATATAATTTGAAATAAACACATGCCAACTTACTCCTTGTCATTATGTGAAATTTGTACACCTTTTAAAAATGTCAAGTAGCTATTACTTGTAAAAGTAACTCTCTGAGTGTATAGCTATATTACTGTGGGAAGATAGAAATTATACTATCACATATTTTTAAACAATAAACCAAAATTAAATCATGATAGCAAACAGAAAAGAGTTAAAATGAAGGGAAGCACATGCCATTGCACAAGGTGCAATGATTGGTCCTGTGAATTACTGTACTGTCACAGCTTCAAGCCTCACTTCCCCTAAATGTTTTAAAGACCCTTGGAAATTACAGAATGGTTATTGTGCTTAATAAATTAATTATAAATTTCAATTGAAATAAAGGTTCCATGGGAAGGATTTGTCATAGTACATTGATTATAACAGATATGGATTTCTCTGTGCTCCATGGTATTATTTATAACAACCCAAAGATAATTTGAAATAGAATAAGAATCTAAGGTCATTCTAATGAATTACTTTTAACTTAGATCAGTGTATTTTAATACAATAGTTATTCAATATCCTCCAACACATACAGAGTTATAGATGCACTAATCATTTGCATACCCATGCATAGCCCATAAAAGATTAATTTTGCTGAGTTCTAGTTTATGATTCACAAAATACTAGCCAAGAAAATAGCCCCATGCATACTTCAGGACACTTTCTGTTCTATATTAATAAAACACACAAAAATCCCCTAGATCAAAAAAAAACAGCTGTTAACAGTGAGTTAAAGAGAACGTACTTTTTTTAGTACAACTGAAAGAATTGTGAACTTTATAAAAAAAAGGTCTGAAAAATCTTATTTCAAATTGATATTGAAATATATCTTTGGTCTTAGAATAGGAAACAAAAAACTTTTTAAAATACTGTCTTAAATAAAGTTTACTTTTTTGTAGTGTGTCATTTACTATGAATTTCCACATGCATCATTTTGTAACTGTTTTAAAATTGCACAGTATTCCAAACCATTAGATAAGAAACCAGACTTACGAATGCATTCAGCCTGTATGCCACTCCAAGTTAAGTTAGCAAGACAAGAACGGGTGGTAGATCCCTGAATATGGTAACCTTTTCTGCATCTGAAAAAGACTGTGCTCCCAACCTAAAGATCAAAACAGGACATTTGCCAAAAGAGGCATCCATCATGTTAAGTCAGATATCAACACAGTAATAACCTACCAGACAGATTTTAAAGAATAAAAATGTCCTCTTTTTACCGTTTCTGGAGTTAAGCTGTTTTTTAAAATGAGATTAAAAGTCTGAGCAATTGATCTTTTGTAACCATCTTTCAAAGTAAAAGTGGAAAAATATTTACAAGGCTCTTCACATGGAAAAGACTGACACATACATTTCAGTTTATTAGTTTGTCAGTGTGACGGAAGCAAACTAAATGACTGAGTTGTCTCTCTTTCCTGTATATCACTGTGGATATTTCAATAGAACATGACCATAAAGTTTGTTGCAAAGGTTTCTCACTGTGTGACTTGACTAAAAGCATTTTTAAGAGGAAACAAAAAACTATGAAGAACTGTTCCATCTATAAATAAACTCCCTAGAGAAAACTCCAGGCCACAATTCCTTACACTGCATTTGTTACTACAAACTACCTAAGTTTTACTTAGGTTCAACTAGCAGAGTGATTTTATGGAAAGCCTTCCTATGGTCAACTGTGATATGATCTTTCTCAGAAGAAAAGGTAAAGTAACTGAGAAAACTGTCTTTAGACTTCCGCTGAGAATAGAAATGCATGAAAACTGGGTACAAAATTGCAAGTGATGAAGAATTTTCATAACAAAGGGGAGAGAGAGAGATTGTGTGGAATGTTCTAGTAAAATGGACTTAGTGACAGTATTGGCCAAAGTACCCAGAATACAACTCCAGGCCAAGACATTTAAGGATGTGGGGCCAACCAATAAAGCATTGCATTCTGTTTGGATAGAACATCTTGGCAAAAAAATAATATCAGATGAAATGAAAAAACCCCCCCGACAAAAATAATATTAATTGAAATTATATGACTTATTAATAAGGTAACATATCACATGGACAAATACAAGTAAGTGGCAAATGAGTAGTGATCAATACAGATTAATAAAATAGCTTGCATGTATATAAACGCAGATAGCTCTACACTGCAAATTTCATAGGACTTCAATGGACATTAAAAATGAACAGTTATCTTCACACATGACTACCTGTTAACTATATACTTGGTCATACAAAAACAAATTATCACGATAGATGTTCAGCAAATGCAACACCAGTTCTTCCTGAAGTGGCTTGGGAAATTCACTGGTAATTTTAACAGTCAAATTACTGGTATGGCTTTGCAGATTTATCGATTTATAACTATTTTTAAACATATTAATCTCTCTGTCTTGCCAAGGACACACAGCATGTCTCTAGCAGTGACCAGAACAGAGTATAACTGGTCTTGACTTTAAGTCATCTTTCTCCTTGTGAAATTGCCAATTCTAGTATCAATAAGAAATGATGAGCTGCAAATATTTCCTCACTGATCCAAAAGACCACGCAAAAAGGTTCAAGGTAGTTACAGTTACATTTCTTTCTCATTTTATAAGTAAAAGTAAAAACAAAAGCAGTTCACTCTTTGTGTACTTGGAAGAAGTCTTGGAAAACACTGGAAGCATTTGTAAAAGTCACAGTGCAATGAAGCACAAAATGCACAAAATGAATGAGGCAAGACAGGATGATGGTAGATAGAGGAAAACCCTTCAAAAGTCCGTTGCTTGTCATCATCACCCCTTTCTGTAATGAGGAAAGACTGTTAAAATCTGGTTTATAGAAGCGTGGCTAATTCATACAAACAGGAAGTGCTACTAATCACATAGGGCAATAAAAATCTACTTCACTAATAGCAGGAGAAAAGTCTACACCTTGTTGTACCAGACAGTGATCTGAGAGTGAAAGCACATTGTATTGGGTTTTCATGACAAGGTTTTGGTAGCTGGGGGGCTACAGGGGAGGCTTTTGTGAGAAACTGCTAAAAGCTTCCTTAATGTCTGATAGAGCCAGTGCCAGCCGGCTGCAAGACAGACTCACCACTGGCCAAGGCTGAGCCCATCAGTGATGGTGGTAGTGCCTCTGGGATAACATATTTAAGAAGGGTGAAAAAAAAACCTGTGCAACAGCAGCCAGAGAGAGTAAGAATTATGTGAGAGAAACAATTCTGCAGACACCAAGGTCAGTGAAGAAGGAGGAGAAGGAGGTATTCCAGGTGCCAGAGAAGAGGTTCCCCTGCAGCCACATGGTGAGGCAGGTTGTCCCCTTGCAGCTATGGAGGCTAACAGTGGAGCAGATACACACTTGCAGCCCATGGAGTTCCCCACGTTGAAGCAGATGGATGCCCAAAGAAGGATGTGAGCCCATGGGGAGCCCGCACTGGAGCTGGCTCCTGACAGGACCTGTGAATCCGTGGAAAGAGGATCCCACATTGGAGCAGGTTTGCTGGCAGGACTTGTGACCCCATGGAGGACCCACACTGGAGCAGTTCCTGAAGAACTGCAGCCCATGGGAAGGACTCACATTGGAGAAGTTCATGGAGGACTGTCTCCTGTGGACCTCACACTGCAACAGGGGAAGAGTGTGAGGAGTCCTTCCCCTGAGGAGGAAGGGGCAGCAGAGACAACGTGTGAAGAACTGACTGCAACCCCCATTCCCCATCCCCCTGTCCTGCTGGGTGGGGAGGAGTTAATCCTGAGAAGAAGGGAAGGGTGGAGGGAAGGTGTTTTAAGGTTTAGTTTTTATTTTCTTATTATCCTACTCTGATTTGATACTTAATAAATTAATTTTCCCCAAGTCAGATAAAAGGGAGAGAGAAAAAAGCCCAACCCCCTGATCAAAGTAGGTGCAAAGATTAGAGTTGGTTTTGAAGTGATGATGAGGACAGGCTGTGGGTTAAGATGAGACAACAGACAGAATGGCAATTGCACCTCTTACTAGAAAAGAACCACCTTAGGGATGAGGTCACAAGATGTGGCTAGGGGAGAAGTGCGTTAGCATCTGTGAGCTAGGCAGGTGCAAAAGGTGAAGAAAAGCGCTGACAGCCACAGCAACAACTGAAGTTGAAGCACAACTGAAGGCGAGGGAAGGTACCAATAAAAGGGGGAACTTACAGAAAGGATGTTCTAAAAAACCAGTTCTACTAACTGCATGGCAACGCCATGTGGCACACTGGTATTCCATGAACCATTCCATGGTTCAGGAATAAGCAGGAAACTCAAACAGAACATATTTTAGATTCCAGTCACAAATATTTATACCAGAAGAATCCATCCGCATGAGGATAATCAGTCTGTACAATGATTGTGGACTGGTCATTGTTTCATCACTTTTTCTGACTGTCTCTTGACAAACTAATAACGTGTGAGGAATTTGGAAATTATAGAAAGGACATTTATCACGGATAACCTGGATCCAACACATAGAATACTTTTATCTTCTCTGACTGAATAAAATGTAACATGAATTGTTCATTTAGTAAAGCCAATTGCTGACTTTTTTGTCAAGGACTACGTGGCCTTTGGATCAGACAGGTCTTTGGTTGTTAGGTATTTACTGACTATTCATCAATGTATGAAAGAATTATGATCACGAAGCAAAGTAATTATATCATGTCATATCGTATTAGGAAATCATTTTATAAATAGTCCTCCGTATTGAAGTCTCCTAAAGGACTGAACACATGATATATTGTAAGGTTAGAAATTCTTACTTTAAGCTGTATGTGAAGAAAAAAAAAAAAAAAGCTTGGGTTGAAGCATGAATTTTTATTAAAAAGGAGTGGAACTTTTCCTAAGGCTCACATCAGACTTTTATGTCTACAGATAATTTAATGTATTTGCATTAATTAAATGCATCTTCATTTTAGAAAGCTAATAAATAAAAGAAATAATTACCTCATAACCTCTGGAACTGTTCTGTATTCCAAAATGTGGAGTACCAGGGTCTGTACATGTATTGTGAGCTGGATCTAATGTAAAATGTGAAACACGACAGGTATTATTGTGGTACGGAAAGAATACTCCCAAACTGTTTGCAAAGATTAAGTCATTTCATCAATGTCTAATGATGGCAAGAACTGATTTTTCAATGGAATGTGTGTATTTGTACAGATTACATTTGTATTTGAAAATAAATTTCCAAGATAGATCACAGTGCTTTGTTTCAGTACATCGACAGTATTTTTTGCAGAGATCTCAGGCAGTGTAGTTGTTAGAGTTAGGATTGCATAAATTTTTGCTAAGCTTTTCCTTTTAAACCTTTTTGAATACATAGTATATCCCACTATTCACAATGCAGATAAAACATAGGGAAATCTTTTTCTGCTCTTCTTTCACAAAGAAAAGCTTAATGGTTAAGTTACTTTCTAAAAAAAAAAAAAACCCAAATCCAAAAAACCCCAAACACAAAGCCAACCTCCTTTCTTATAGCAAGCAAAATACTTAGATTTTTGACATAAGTTTTATATGTCACTAAGAAAACAAAAAGTTTCAGATGGACTGCTACCTCAGTCCAATGAAATTTCTTTTCCAGTGAAAAGGCATTCCCTCCACAAAAAATGGTATGCCAACAGGGTATAACTAATATATGAGTGTAATTTAAAGCAACATGAAACTATTTTTGATTCAGCAATGTCCACTTCACATTCTGATGGTATATTTGCTTTTGGGTTGCCCAGTCACATCTGCTAGATACACAACACAGGGCTTGATCCAATGGATCTTTCTGTACTATGTGATTCCCTCCCGGCAACTGTCTGCTTTTGTGCTGACACTGCATTACAAAAACGCAACTTGGGACTATATTTCATGTGTTACCAAGGTTTCTGTACAGGGAAAATTGAACTTGTCATGTATAATGATGTGATATGTCATTTCACTCTCAGTTAACTTCCATTTTCAATGTTGACCATCAGTAAAGCATAACAATTCAACTGGACCGACATTGACCAAAGGCTTCAAAAGTTAGATGAATGTTGACCCAACGTGAGAGAATAAAAAACAAATGCAATCCTGACCTTGAGCTGCTTGAACAGCTCAAGAACTTTTTACAAATTATCATCAGCTGGAATGCTATTGCTAATAACAGACCCATGAAGCTGAATTGACTTTTAAAGATATGTCTCATCTGAGGAAACAGCCTGGCAAAAAAGGAATACTCCTCAAAGTATTTTAAGGAAATTATCAAATTCAGAAATAGAACAGCTTGCCATCATTTGCCATCGTATGGTACTTCTAGGCATAAAGTTCTAGGTATTATTCACTGATCTGAATTTTCAAATTGTTTAACAATTATATCTGTAAACATTTCAGATAGTCTAATATTTTCCTTTTATGATAACATAAAAACTATGATGCCAAGGAAAAGCTTATGTCTTTGACGCAGTATTTTCCATGCACTTCCATATTATGCTATATAGATTTGATCCTTCACAACAGACCAGTGATTTAGCTTCTTGCATCTGTTATAAAACATAGGTGTAAGATGGATTGCCCAGTTCATAAAAAGTATGGACAGAAGGAGTTTTGAATTAATATGAAAAAATTCTATTGAGTGTTGATGTCTTAATTTACAAATACAGGCTGCTTTCAATAATCATGCTTGCCACCGTTTCCCAGAGTGCTCACCCCAGCTCTTCCGTGTAGCCAATATCTCAGCCACAGCAAAATATATAAATGGGCTACAGTCTATATCTGAATGTGGTTTTTTTAGAAATATCAAACAGGATTTTTTTTTACTACAATACCAAAACTACTTCTCTAGCAAGTCACCCCAAATTGCATCAAATGCTGATGCCAGGTGGAGTTACAGGTGTCCAGCACTTCTCTCAGTTTGTCTGATCATGTAACATGCTAAAAGTCTACCAGTTGCACATTGGTCAATGAGAAACTGATAATACTTGGCAGTTTATCAGAATTTCAAAAGATCAGACCCAGCATGCTTCATATTTTTGAGCTGTACAAGCCACTTTCACAAAGTCCAGAAAGTCTCTTGATTTAGGATTGATTATGACAAATGCCTTTGACTTTCCAGTGATAGAATCTGGTCTTTAATCTGTCTTTAATCTGTCAAAAGTAGTCTGTGTATCTAAAAGATTCTAAAAATAGTTGAAAAAAATTTATGTGCTTGCAATTATTGACATTCTGCATTTCCACCAGACAAGCAATCATGTAAATTTACAAATTACTTCATGTGTGATTGTGTTTATCCTGAAATTTTTATACCTTTATACCTTTTATATAACCTTATTTATCCAGTTCTTTTTATATTACACAGACGTTTTCTATATTTGGAAAGATAATTGCTAGGTTTATGATAGTGTAATAGTTTATCAAGAATATTCTCTGTAGAAACAGTGTAAGTAGTGGCAGTTATTACCAATGCATGTTGGCTGAATTCCACTCCAAGTACCATCTGCTTGACAGAATCTTCTTGAAGAGCCTATCAGAATGAAAGGGAGCCTGCACTGAAAGCTAACTTCAGACCTGTAGGTGAAACTTTTTCCATTGAGGCGTCCTTCTGCTGGAGTACCAGGATCACCACAAAAAACAGCTAATACATAAAAAAGGAAAGAAAAAAACCAGTTATTAAAAAGCTCATGTTTCAACTGAAGTATTCTACCTGGTTTTAAGTGCAAGTCAGGCATACTGAATAGTGCAAATGTTATGTTCATTTATCTGTGTAGGATTGTAGCTCAGATAAATTCTTGACAGCATTTTAAAATTCATTGTCACTGTTATAGTTATTATAAGCATAAAACTTAACTTGGAAAAATAGACCTTTTAATTGAGACACTTAAATGTTGATTAGAATTGGATGACAAAGCAATCTCAAAGTAGACTATGCTATATTGTAATGCTTCAAAATGTATCCAGTTTTCACATCAGTCACACTCAGATGAGTAGGCTGGAAATTTTTGCCCTAATTAAGTAAAAGGAAAAAATGTTTTTCAGAGTCCTGACGAGATTTCAAGCACTGAAAGAGAAGAATTGACAGATTTAGAAGCTGAAAAACAAATATGAATAAGATATGAGGCTATCTACTAGACTTCATCAAAGAAAAAAGAATTTAGAAAGGAGATCAAGGCTATGAGCTTAAGGGTCCTTGTTTTCACCTGTTAATGGAAATGGGAAGAAAAAAAGGAAAAGTATAAGGGAAAATTTTAATGATGCTCACTTCAAGTCAAATTCAGAACATTCAAAAAGAGTCTCAGTAAGGCAGATGGGCCCAATTAGATAATAAGATACAGAGGTGACTTTTGGGGAAAGAAATGGCCTTAAATGGGCACAACCACTCAATTTTATAATAAGGTATGCTTTCTGGAAGAAGGAGGGAGAATTCTGCAGTAGTCCATGTATTACCTTATCTAGCTGAGTCCTTTTTAAAGTGTGAGAAACTGACTGTAGCCCGAGTAAACTGATTGTAGCCTTGGTGAAGCCCAACACAATTTTACCCTGAAAACTTACGCAAACATTGTGGGATGTCTCCTCGCCAAACTCCCCGACCCTCACAGGAGAGAATAGCTGTTTTAGACAGCTGATAGCCTTCTGCACAGCTGTAACTCACACTGGCACCCCAGCGATAATCAGATCCTTCCACTTTCCCGTAGAGTACTGGTGGAGGGGGGCCACAGGTAATAGCTGTGTCACAAAAATGAAAGGAATTTCAAGACTTTATAGGGTTTAGGAGAATGCAACATAATATCTACTCATACTTTTGAAACAAACAAAAAATATTTCATGCTGTTCAGCTCCAGCAAAGCATTCCTGTGTTGACAAAGCAGCATGTAATAGACAGAAAACCAATTTAAATACAAAAATACCACCTTTAGGTTTAGGAAGCCCCTGAGAACTGGGTTGCTGGAAGCCAGAAGAGTATACAGCTTACCCAGTTTTTCCCTGCATATTCATTATTGATCATCGCTGGCAACAGGATATGAGATACATAAAAGTTTTCAATAAATATGATTGTTTTCAATAAATACGTTTCTATGACTCTAAGATTTTTATTATTTGTATTTTATTTTAAACTATTTTTGCAGCACTATTTAAAGCCCAGAATATGACTTTGTTCATTCACCTGCTCATTTTCTAAGGCTTTCAGCACACAACACTGACTTTGTTGGTGATTAGTGGCTAAGACTCTTTATAATTATTCAGATTTTTACAGCTTCTGAAAGAGTGCCAAAAATGATGAAATCTGGAATGACCAAGTTTACATTTACATATCAGTTCTTTCAACAAAGAGCACAACCGTAAAATCACTTAGTTGATTTTTTACAACAGAAAATGCGGTCAGCTGAACACATAACGCCAAAATTTAATTAGTAGGCTAGACCTGGACATCACTTTAAAGCGGTGCTAGATTAGTTGGCAGTCTAGGCCTTTCAGAAGATGCCCCAGGCTGTTAAATTTATTCCCTGAGCTGCTGTAGTAATGCTAACAATTTTTACCAGGTTACTTTATTTGCCTTTCAGCCTCATCCTCACTATGACCTTTATGTTAGCACTTGCAATTAGCTACTTGTGAAGCATCTGTTTGGCTATTTATGGTGACTACACTACTGCAACACGGGAATCTTTTATAGAAAGTTTTCTTTACAGGATCCTTTTACAGAATTTTGGTCATCTAATCCGAGATAAAAGGGCCAAAAAAGGAAAGTAGGTACTTCATTCCTAGCATTTTAAACTGAGCACTCTGATAATCTTCATTGCAGAGTGATTTAGTTCTACTCTAGTCATTAATGCTGCTATTCTGACTGATATTATACCACAGCATATGTGCAAAACAAACACAAGTTTTACACAAATACTTATCTAAATCTTGTAATTACATTTGCATATTAATTGTGCCGGAGAATTTTTGGACAATTTTTTACATATAAAGACACTGATTATTTAATTTCACATATGGTATCAAAACAGTATTTGTAAATTATTTAAGTTCAAAAGCACACCTTTGCAAATTGGTTTACTCTGGTTCCAAGTGCTGTCTTTTATACATCGCATGGTAGATGAACTGGCAGGCTCCATCAAGTATCCTGGATTGCACTGGTAGCTGACTGTCCTATTAAAGGTAAAATCATTTCCAAACTGAATGCCATTTGCTAATGCACCTGGATCTCCACAGCTGATCACTAGTGAGGAAAAGAAAAAAAAGGGATATTTTTTTAATAAACGTGTAATGAAACATTAAACTATGTATAGCAAATGTCCCCTTTTTTTAGTATACAAAACAAGAAAAATTTTGATCAATATATTTCACACAAAATCAATTAATATTCAATTTCTAGATAAAAAATCATATTTTTGAAGCATTGCAATAGCATGGGCCAAATATTGTATTCCTTAAATACACTAGTTTAAGCTGGCATGCTCTACTGTTACTACAGACCTTTATGTTGGTGGTAGTTNTATTAAAAAAAAAAAAAAAAATAAAAAAAAAAAAAAAAAAAAAAAAAAAAAAAAAAAAAAAGAAACTCTAGAGGAGCACCTATTTTTATGAATAATGTTGTATTTTCAATATTGATATTCATGAGGTAAAAAGATAGTTCTGGAAACATCTAGCATGTACTAAAACAAGATGAATGTGGAAAAATATGTTCTTTTATCTAACAAAATAATAATTTTCTGTAGGAAGGCTGGATGAATTAGTGCTTTAAAGCTTTAGAGGAAGAAAGTTTATTTCTGACCTGTGCAGTCTGGAGCAGTGCCAGTCCATGTCCCATTAGCAGTACAATGTCTAGTAGTTAGCCCTGAAGTTTTGTAACCTTCCCAGCAGGCATAAATGACTGAGCTGGAGAACAATATTCCATCAGTGTATATTATCATACCATTGGCTGGAGTGCCAGGGTTCCCACAAGATACAGCTGTGAAGAAAAGGTTTTTTAAAAAAAATCAATATTTTCATGATGGGTGACTAATCAAAAAAAAAAAAAGTAGATCAGTAGCCAATCTTTTAAAAAAGATAAAGCAAGTTTTACTAAGAAAATGCTACTAAGAAAACAGGTATATTCTTGAGTTAATATCTTATTTATCTTTGCTAATATGATCACTTTACTTGTATTCGGTTTGTATTGTTTTTTCAACAGCTGATTCAGACAGTTTGCACTGCTTGTAAATGTTCCACTCCACCCAGTACAGTCACTGAAGAGAAGAAAGTTCATTCAGGACTTTCTGACAGACTTGTGCCTCTATTTTGCCTTTGGGCACATTTTTCTATTCTCTTCCTCTCTTCTGAAATCTTGTCTTTAAATTGTAAAAATGCATCAATACTAAATTACTATCTCCCTGTCCATTTCTTTTTTGAACCAAGAAAAGAACAGACATTCTTTATTTGCCTCCGTATCTTTTTGTCCTCTGTAGCTATACATTAAGGCAATTATTACGTTTCAGCATCATACATCTGAGATTCAATAGGGGTTTACTTTGGTTTTTTGGGCGGGTTCGGTGGTTTGGGTTTTTTGGGGTTTTGTTTGTTTGTTTGTTTCTTTATTTACAATGGACCAGCCAATCATGAGAAGGCTTTGATTGTTTTGAATTTTTCTGAGAACTTTCCTCTAAAGCATCTTTATTTGACCATCCCAGTCGACAGGACACTGGCAAAAGTACAATAAAATTCCACTGTTCAACAGAGACTACTCATTTTCATAGGAATAAAATTAAAGTATCATGAGGTTAGGAGATAAAAGGGTTAATTAAGAGTTAGGAAGAAATGTGTATCTAAATCAAACTCTTTCATTCAGTCTTCCATGGAGCAGTGGGAAAGATGACAAAGCTCAGGGTTCAAGATAAAGACAGGGGAATTACTTACCAATTACCACTGTGGGCAAAACAGACTCAACGAGGGGACAATTCTTTAATTAATTGCCAGTTAAAATAATTTGTACAGGGACAAAAAAGCAAACACTAAACCAATACCTTTACTCCCCTCTTTCCCAGGGTTAACTTTATTCCTTCACTTTAGGCTCCTCTATTTGCACCATGAGTGGTGCAGAGGGGACAGAGTTGTTCTTATCATAGCCCATGGGTCTTTTTTTCTTTTTACCCCTTTAATTCTCTCCCCCATCCCTGGGAGGGGGGGACTGAGTGAGCGGCTGTGTGGAGTTGGCTCCCAGACAAGGGAACAAAAGAACAATTGTTAGATGAGGATTCTGTGATAAAATCCCAAGGTGAAAGAAATATAACAAATTTGTTAAAAATATTTTGTCCCATCATCCATTTTATAGTTTAGTATAGCAGACAACAGATACTACAGGATCCATTTACTACAATGAATCAGATAAAGTAATTCTTCAAACATTCTTGGAAAACAAGAAATCACTTTAAAACGGAATCTGAAGTCTTCTATTACTGTTTTCCAATTCTGATAGCGCATAAAATGTGTGAAAATTCTTTGTTATATTTTTTTATCTTATTAATAAATATGATTTCCAGAAATATTCAGTTTCATTTCTTCTGAAAGGTCTAGCATAAAAATAGTATATATCATAAAAATTTAGTCTCATTTACATGGAAAATTACACATAAATTTATTCTTAGTTAAGAATACAACATTATTTTATCTTCTGTTCAGTCCTTGATGCAGAAATATTACACAGAAAGATAAGATAAAAATACTGAAATAGATAGATGATGGATTTATTTATCACTCCATTTTAATATCTTCAATCAGAAGCATTTGTTTCATTTTACTTTTAACTTGTGTATCTATTCTATATTTTCAGGCTCAATGTTTGTTTAACAAAAAATATTTTCTCACAATTTTCTTATAAATATATGCTTCAAAACTTTATCAGTTTGGACTTAGGTTTTCAAGCAAAACATGGACTGCTTGCAAACTCTTTTTTTATCAGATTTCTGCAGAACAATATGAAAGCATATCTCTGGCATAGAATTTCTTTATAATTAAAGAACAAAATGTTATTAATAGATGTCATTCAATGGTGCCATAAATTCGATGGTATCAATATCTACCTTCACACACAGGCTGTATACCTGACCAGGAACCATTAAGCAGGCATGTTCGTTCTGCAGAGCCTCTCAGCTGATAACCCATTTCACATGAGAAACGTAGCAGACTTTTTACTTTGAACTCATCCCCTAGTCTAGACCCATGAGCTGGTACTCCTGGATCATCGCAATAGCCAGGATTATTTCCTGTAAAACACAACAGAGCAGGATTATTGGCAGAGACATTACGTGCAAATGTAGTCACAGTGAAGATACTCTTGTGAATAATACTACTAACTGCATTGTTTCTATTATAATTAATAACTTTTCTTCCAGTGCAAGGGCAGGAAAACAAAGCCAAAGATGAAAATGACTTTTTAGCCTGCTTCTTATCTCAGAGCTATAGACACCTAAATATAGACTGTTATATAAATAAAAGATAAAAGATAATTGTGAACTCATGAAACACCTGTCATTTTTTGCCAGTTCAAGAAATTTGTTGTTTTGACATAAATAATATTTTCTACAAATTGTATTTTATTGTTCAACTTCACTGTTAGTAATAACTTCTAATAAAAATTAGATAACAGCAATAGTGAAAAGAACCATATTCAAGTTTCTTAACAAATATATTTGAAATACATATATCCACAGAAAAAATAAATGGCATCTGGCCCTCTGTGTCTGTCAAGAATGGAAAGGACACCTCATAATTTTCCCTACTTTTAAAATTCCTATGCAAGTACTGGTTAAAATTTCAGAAGAGAAAGAAGACGCTGCAAAGCAGACCTCTCAAACATGTCCCGTTAGTTCTGATGAACCAGTCAACGGCCATATCAGATAAAGCAGCTGCTACAGGAAATGCTACGCAAGATCATCAAGAAAGTATGGTTTCAGTATCAAGAACTTCTTGTGTCCTTTTGACATAATATTGTAACTCTCCTAAATGCCTCTGTGTCTAAATTGTGGTTCATAGCAACATTAACCTTTTTTCTCAATTTTTAAGTTATACGCCTAGACTGAATTTCTATTTTCCCTTACTACTATTTTCCCTTTTCTACTATTTTCCCTTACAAAACTGAATACATTGCGGATGTCCTTAGTAGCCAGTCCTCATCTGAGCTCCTGACTTCAACAAAACTGTGTGCTGTTTTATGGCTTCTTTTAAATTTCACAGTTAGTCTTGGGGAGAATAAATTGTTCCTGTACTTCCTGACAGCATCAAGAGCATTTAATAGCTTAATAGTATTTGCACATTGTGGCACTAATAAAAAATATTTCTGTAAGTGAAAAGAGGAACATAACACATAAAGTTTAGCATCTTATACCTTTGTTGTGGTGGTTTTAAATCAATATTTTCCTATGTGACCTTTGTTTATACAAAAACAGTGTTCCTAAAAATAAATTTTAATATATGCATCCTTTTCAAGCAGAACCCTACCAGATTTTAAATAGTGTTTTGTCACTTCTATATACTGCAGTATACAACTGTAACATCCAGCTAAGAAGTAAAATTATGAATTAATGAAAAAGAGAATGAGACAATATATGATAATATTTCAATAAATGGTTATAATTCAGCTGAATTATAATGGTGAAATTAAAATGTACTAGGACAAGAAACAAAAACTGTCTGTGGTCAAAAATTGCTTGAGAATACCCTTTTTTATGCAATTACAAGGTGACAGTCAGATGATGGTTGGTACCTGAACAGTGAGGGAGAGTCCCACTCCAGTGGCTGTCTTCTTGGCACTCCCTAGTAGAGTTTCCTATGAGCCTTCGACCCCCTGTGCAAGAATAGTGAATTATGGAGCCATACGTAAATTTGTCTCCTGAAAGAATTGCATTGGCAGGTACCCCAGGATGTCCACAAGAAATTGCTAAAAGAGAAAAGAGCACAATATTATAAAATGTCTTCATGGCACAGAGAAAACTTGTCATAACCTTTAAAGATGAGGCTGGTTCCACACAACATAAACTTCTGTCTGGATCTCAACTTCTTCATATCTTCAGTATTGCTTTTGCTATAGATTATTTGCTAATGATTTGTAAAACTAAACATAAACTACATGTAAAACTAACCCATTTAGTTTAGCTTTTCCCCTAAGGCTTTCTTTCCTCATCCATTCCCATTCAATCTCCTTCCCCACAAATAAATTATTTCTATTAAGTTTGGTAAAGAAGAAACCAAATAAGTTTACTGTTCCAATGTGCTTATATATTACATATATGATATGATAACAGCAAGCATCTTTATCATATCTGTAAAATAACTAGACGCAGTTTACACAGCATATGGAAATTAAAAAAAACCAACTTAATCTTAATTAATTATTACACCAATGTGTTGCACTAAAGTGAGCAAGAGGAAAATGGTTTACTGATCTTTTGTGTAAATTAAGAATCATATTTATGCTTAATTCAATGTGTACATTTTGTTTGAGAAAAAATTGGATGAACAGTTTTCGTACAGAACTTGCAAACAAGTAATTCAGATCTGTTGTATGAGAAAACATAGGCCATCTTTAGGTGAACTAGAAATCAAATTCTGAATGCTTTTTGTGTAAAACTTAGGTCATTCAATAGAGAAAGAAAAAGCAAAGAAAATAAAAATGCACATAACTTTAGTAAACAGTCACACAACTTAAACAGGCAACACTTAAATGGCACAACTGAACTTGAGCAGCCTTGTGAGTTACTTGAATGAATGACCTAGGGGTCAAACATACTTTTATTAAAAAAAAAGACTGTTATTCTGATAACTTATTCCTGACAGACACCAAAATTATTAGTGTTATACTGGGTCCCATGATAATGTCAAACTGACTGCAAAATGGATTTCTGCCAAAAGGCATGGTCCTGACCGCTGTTCTTTCACTGCTTTGTGTTTCTCTTGCTTTCCTTGGTTTGGCTTAAGCATTCATGTAGCAAACGGTAAACCAAGTCAGGACACTGATCTGTCTGAATAGTACTCCCACAAAAAAAACAGTGTTTAGTTTTCAGCCAGATCAGTTACCTTAATAAGGCTGCCTCAATGCCATGAAAACGCAAGTCCTGACACAATTCTGGAAGGAGCTGCAATGAGTGATCAGAGGTTCTGGTCACCTCAATGTGGCTGTATAATGACCTGTAGCGAGTAGCATGAAATTTTCCCAGTTTATGAAGAAGAAAAGAAGCGTCCGTTTTTAAGCAATTACACTCATAGGTAAGTGTATTTTTGCCTTGCATATAAAAAAAGCAGTGTGTTTCATTTTTTTCACTCTTGAACTAGAATTGTTCATAGTAAACATTGTGTCCACTTTGGGTTCAACTCGCCTGCCTCTCCAAGCACTTTGCCCTATCACCAAAAGCAATCATATGCTTGGAAAAAAGAGATTATTACTGATAACCTTTGAAAACTAAATCTCTCACAGGACTTGAAAAGACTCTGAATGACTGCATGAGTAGATAAACACATCCATAGAAAGAGCCCTATTTATTTCACTGCATTTTTCTTAGGGGAAAGAATGTTAAATTTTTCCCAGTGATATTTAGGATTCACATAGCGTTTCAGTCCGTCAACAGCAAATTTGCAGCAGCTAATCCAGTAGGTAATTGAGGAATGTAGGCACCTCCAAGGCTCATTTGAAAGTTCCTAGGGTCTCAATCATTAGTCCCCAGAGCAAGGTCAGGAGTTTCTGTTCTGAGGGGATGAACACCTATGACTTTCCTTGACCTCTGCCTAAAAACAGAAAGCCACGTAAATGCTATCAAATTTCCAAAACACTTGATGTGAAAAGATGGGTAGCTATTCTAGGTGATTTAGATTCCCCATCCTCTTCTGCTCCTTGCCTAAGGAGTGTTCCTTCATACTGAAACCCCAGTCCTGGAAGCAGGAAGAGATCACCGACAGAATTGGGCCACAGATTTTAACATTTTTTTCTCTGAGATACAAAAAGTGAGGCACATGCTTGCATCAGTAGAATATTATTGACAAATGAACAATGTTATGCAGCTTTTTTATATTTTTAATGTTGTATTTTGCTTAATTACTAATGAAATGTGAATAAACCCAGTTTTCAGATTATAGCTCTTATTGACAGATATTGAAAGTGTAGATTGTTGTGAAAATCAAAACAACCCTTCTTGGGTCATGTGGATATTAGATACATAGTTGTAGGAAGAAAGTAAGTATAAAAAAAGAAACAAACTCACTAACCTAGTTACAGTTATTGCTCTGATTGGTATATAAATATTAATTCATAAATCATTTAAGTAAACAATCACAATTCTGTAAAGCAAAAACTTAAAAATCATCTGATGTTTTTGCAAATTACAATATACTTCCATTTCATTTATTTCCTATAATCACATTGTAATTCAGAAATCTAATGTAAGACTGATCAGAGAAGAAAAAATATCTCAATGGAAAATGAGATCTGAAGATCCCTCTAAACCCATTTCTATAATGAGAAGTTGCATGACACCTTGTCTTAGTGTTTGCTTACTGAGTTGCCCAATTTGAATGCATTGATCCTAAAGTCCAGTTGTTGTCCACAACAGATGGCTAAAATTTTTGTTGTCTATCATGACTGCAAATCATGTACCACTCTTTAATGTTAATCTAACTCAATGAATACTTACACAAACACTTTGGTAGTGATCTATCCCATAAGCCACTAGCTTTACAGGTCAAAGCAGATGAGCCCAACAGATAAAAGCCCTTCTTGCAATGGTATGCCACACTTGTTCCATATTTGAAACTCTCAGGATAATTCTGCTGCCCATGTCGAATTGCATTTTCCACAAAGCCAGGATCAGAACAGTTCACCACTGTAAGACAAACAATGTTCATCACTGATGCATATTAGCAATGTAATAAATAAAGTGTACTAGTGATTTTTTTGTTGCTTCACTAGCAGTTCATTACTATGGTCCATTTGATATCCACTGTGGTTTTTATTTGATTTAAATGCAAGATATCTCAACTCGTAGGTCAGTCTCTAGATCTTTTTGCTTTGAAAATAATACTGTGGTTTTATTCCAGTTCTTGAAATAGTCTTGGACACAGAAGTGGTTCAAAGATAAAAGAGAAATTAGATGAATTTTTAATAATTCTCTTGGTAGGCTTAGTTTGGTCTCCTATGTAATTTCTATGTGAAGGCAATCAAATTAAAATCAAACTAGTACATAGTTTAAATAACATTTACATTTTCATTTTTAACTTCCCGTAATGAGAAAAATTAGTTCCAACATTAACAATAATATTTTCTGCTATTAACATGTAGAACAGAAAAAGATGGTGAAAAATCAAATGTTTAATACTGCAAGAATCTTTCTTCATGCAGTTTGCATTTTTAGTTTATTTTATGGTGGGTTTATCTGTTTACTTTGTGTGAGAATGAAGTTTCTTTCCATTTTACTTCTTTTCTAGGGCTCTAAATGTTAAATATAAACGGGTTATATTTTTAATACCATGGCTAAAAAAACGATTATTCAGAATAGGTGAAAATAAAAGTTGCAATCGTGCTTTAAAGTAATTAAAATTTAAAAAGTTCTGCATCCATTTTCAAATTTATTTCATTCATTTTCATTCAGTTTGCTCCTACATGAAAGCTTGCACAGAAACAAAAAGGTAGAGGTGAGTAAATTTGAACACTAAAAATTATATGTTTAAAGGAGAATGATATAATTCCTGGAAGCTACTTACCAGGTTTAGCTGCCTTAAAAAAAAAAAAAAGGTTAATTCTTGTTCCTTAAAACTAGTTAAAATAAAATACTGAAAATGGCTGAAATAAGACCTTTGAAACAGAGATCTGTATTTATGTTCCTTATTAGGAAGATGGGTTGTACACTGTTCAGCTAGATCAGATGACAATGAATACAAGACAGAGCTTTGACTCACCCTCACAAGACTGGAAGTTATTCTGTTCTGCTTCCAATGTTTAAAAGGATGAAGTCTAGCAAGAATGCACATATTATACTGTCACAGAATCACAGAATCACAGAATGTTAGGGATTGGAAGGGACCTCGAAAGATCATCCAGTCCAATCCCCCTGCCGGAGCAGGAACACCTAGATCAGATCACACAGGAACGCATCCAGGCGGGCTTTGAATGTCTCCAGAGAAGGAGACTCCACCACCTCTCTGGGCAGCCTGTTCCAGGGCTCTGTCACCCTCACTGGAAAGAAGTTTTTTCTCATGTTCAAGTGGAACCTCCTGTGTTCCAGCTTGAACCCATTGCCCCTTGTCCT
>VZTO01027928.1:3998-33267 GCA_013400615.1 Syrrhaptes paradoxus | reverse complement strand
GTTATTATACATATCTAACAAATAACTGATTTCTCACTAGCAAGTCTTCAGACACTAATAGATCCTAAGACTAATCAAATTTTAAAAAAATATTTTTTTAAAAACTAAAGAAAACATTGATCATTTCTGTGGGTTCACAGTCAGTCTATTGCCTCCAAGGGAAGAAACTCTTCTTATTTCAGATGTGTATATATGAGTTATTTCAGATATGTATATATGTCCCACTTAGGTATATTAGCTCCTTTATTTACTATATTTATTTATATACCATTTATATTTAATAAAAATGTTCCCCAATGTAATTTAAAGCCTGCAACACAGAAAGCAGGTTTCTACCCAGCCTTCTTGAAAAAAAAAAATTCTTCAGCTAAGCTTATCTTGTTATNCCGGAGAACCACAGTGACCAGCTATAATAAGAAAACAATCCATCAAAACCATTTATTCTTACAAAACTTAATATTTACAAGAATGCCGATAGGAAAACAAAATTTCATCTTTGGTTTAAATAAACAATATATTAGAATACTGCACTGTACAGAACAAGTTCCAATATGTAAAAACTACAGGTGACATTTTTTCTAGCTTTTTTAGGGTGAAGTGATATTCAAGTAGTTTCAATTTTCACATATAAAGGTTTTGCAGGTGCTGTTGCAGAAATGACAAATACATCAGAAGAATGTCTGAACTTATAAATCGTTCTGTTTAATTGCTAGAAAACTGACAAATTTAGCACAGATTTTTTCTCCCCTTTGCCTTAGTAAGGTTGCCTTTTTCCTCAGAGAAATGGCAATTAAAAGGTCTCTGACTCTCAAACTCATACTATTATTTCATCGTAGAGTTCTGATTTATCTTATTCATGATATCCCTTGAACTTTGTAAGGAGACGTCTACTAATAAATTAAACATGGTTGGGACCATCCCCTGGCAGAGGACAACCAGCACAGAGACGTCTATATCTGTAAAATGAAAATATCTTGCCCACCGCAGCTGCTAGCAAGCTGCTTACCAGGATCAGTACTGGTTTAAGCTAATTTGAACTGTTCTTGGAAAATGTCTCAAAGAATCTTAGCCAAAACATGTCCAGGTGTTGTTCTAATCATTTAACAGGAGAGACATTCACGTTTCATGCTCGTTTGCATGTCCTGGTGTTGTTATTTTATTAGAACAAACATAGCCCTTGTTATTATACATATCTAACAAATAACTGATTTCTCACTAGCAAGTCTTCAGACACTAATAGATCCTAAGACTAATCAAATTTTAAAAAAATATTTTTNAAAAAAAAAAATTCTTCAGCTAAGCTTATCTTGTTATGTTCAAATATTTCCTAACATTCAGCTTCAGTTTACACAGTTAATTTTATCTTTATTTATTAATGGGTTTTAGTAAAGAATAGTAAAAAGTGGTTTTATTTGTTTACTCTTTCCAAAAAATAAACACCTTTATCAGCTGATTCTTGTCTAAGACAACATATGTAATGCCTTTTCTGTGCTTATGAATTCATATTCATGTCAAAATTGTAACAAACTCTTCTTTATATTGCTTTCCAATTTGGTCAGTACACTTTGAAATAGCCACCTTCTCCAGTTGCATGAAGACATGGAAAGGAAGGAATGTCTACCAGCACTGTTTCCTCCTTAGTTATATCAGCTGCTGTTATACAGCACGGAACACATTACTCCAGGGTGACAGCACTCTTGGCACTAAGGAAGCCAAGGAATGATTTTATTCTCTCTAGATTCTTCATTCTCTTTGAAAACAGGTGCTGAGCAGGAAACTATTTGTTTTTACTGATTAAAAAGGTGAGATATATTGGGGTTTCTTGCGACACTGATTAATAACAACTGGTGATATTTTAATCTGAAACTATGCTAAGTCTTCATATTGAGAGGCGAGGACAGGGACCTCAGGCTGATGGCCGCTGATAGAATGGGGGTATGTGTGTGATGTTCTGTTTCACACAGTCTGTATCCATCAGCAGCAAACTTGTTTATGACTTAGCTTCTTTGGGGTTAAATCTCCTTTCTACTAAGGCTTCTTTAATAATGCTACACAGTATATTTCCTTTACACTTAATGGCTGTTTGAAAACACTAGAAGGGTAAAACACACACCACTTTATTATTTTTAATACATATAGGATTATTATCATAATCTTAATTATAGGATTGTTGATGTCTTTAAGGAGACATCATGATATTGTTTTGCAAAATAATGTAAGAAAGTATGAATGTAAGCTTTTCACACCCAGCTTCTTATAGAGCTACTCTTGCCCTGACAGGGAGTGTGGCAACAGAATGCAACAACGGCATTGAAAGCATATTTTTCTCCTAGAAATGTTCCATGGAATAATTTACCTTATTGTTCCCAGCCCAAATTAGTATTATGATCCCCCTTACCATTCTCTCTCCTCCAGCCTCACTCAGCCTCTTTGTCTATCACATACCCCAGCCCCTAGACCCTTAATAAGCCCTTCCCCTGGATTTGCTTTAGTTTCCAATATCTCTCCTGTACGGTGGAAGACACAAAAACTACATACTCAGGCTTGCTGAGGCTGCACTCCAACCTGTTATCCTCACTATCCACCAGCTATTAGTCTTACTTTGAATCATGAAACACTGCCCTCAAAGTTTGTTGGTTCAACTACTTTTCAGTCCGTTTTGTAGTCCTCCCATCCAGTCTCTGTCTACTCAATTTGACTACAAGGATAGTATGGAAGACTGTTCCAAAAGTTTTGCTGCAATAGAAAATGACAGAAATCTACTGTTAAAATCTACTGAAATGGAAGTCCAATGAGAGAGTCATAGGAAAAGGCAGCAAGATTATTAAGGTTTGCTTTTGATTATTCCATTCTGTCTGTTCCCAAATATTTTATTGTTTTCTCTATGCCTGGAAATGGACTTGGTTCCTAACACTTGCTCCTTAATTTTTTTTTTTCCAGGGACTGAGATGAAACAGCTAGCCTCTTGCTTTCTTTGGAAATCCGATGTTATATTTGCTTTTTTTTTTCAGTAATTGCAGTTGTACCCACCTGTCAAGTATGGTAGAAATCAGACCCACACTGACATATGCCATCCCCTCAGACTTACCCAGTCAAATCATAGATATTAGTTCAGTTTATTTGAGTATTTCCTGAATTGGTTCCCTCTACTTCTGTGTCATCTCTCCCCCCAAGCTGTATTACTAGGAGTAACAAATTCCTGGTCTGGCTAATCTATGTCCTAGATGAACCATGTACTAGAGCAGAGGTATACCTCAATTTTAATCAAAATTACTTCTCCTAAAGAAAACAATTCTACATAGCCCTAAATTTTCAGACATTGGGACAATTCTGGAAATTCTCATTCAGATAATTGGGACAAAATCAGATTTTGGGAAAGGAATTTTCTGAAACAGATGCAAACTGGGAAGAGAAAAGCTGTATTTATACAAAATAGAATGGAATACATTTGATTTTTTAAAAAACTTCTAGACCTAAATAGTGAAGAATTAAAAAGCAGATGCTGCACTGAAGCCTAATACAGGGAACCACAGGAAATTTCAAGAAGAAAGATGGCTGAGATGTGCCAACTGGCATAATGCAAAATACAAAATATTATGCACTTTCTCTTAAATGGGGATTTAACAAATTGCTGGACTTGTTATGTGAGTAATTTCATTTACAGATCATTGTAAATAGTGGGTTTAATTATTTTTATAGGAGTTTTGACTCATTTAGATTAAATATTACAATAACCCAAGGACTGAAAGAGCACTTCAGTAACACAAAATGTATGCAATTTCCCTATCAAGGACAATTAGATTAAAAGAATATTAAGGAGGCTGCTAGTGGATTTTTTAATAAAATATGCTCTCAGGAATCAAGGAATTTTTTCACATGGCTCAAGGTTGGTCCAGTAATTTTCTTCTAGCATACCTGGAAAGCAAGATACAAATAATTCTATTTTCATAAAAATTTGAAATATAACCCAATATCAGTGTACCATACTGAAGTTTACCAATGGGCTATCAAAGAGAGGATCAGATTCTTTAAACAAGCACAGTCAGCAACAGCATTTTTTTCCACACTGACTAATGCAGAGAATTAGATAAATATTATAGAATTATATAAGATATGTAATTCTTTCTTTTTTTTTTAAAAAAAAAAGCTAAAAATTCATGAAAATGGAATGGAGTAGATTATATTTAAGTTTAGATTTGACTTGTTCATGTACAGCTTTGCACCTGAAAGTCATAAGAAGTCAGGAAAAAACACCTGTTAAGGGAAACACTTTTGCCCATGACTAAATGCCACCAATAACAGAGACGGAGTTAAGCAAACTCCTAAATGCTTCCAAATTGATCTGTGCCCTACATGTACATATGGTCACTCACACATACAAAGCATACAAGCAAAAATGTGTTTTGTGACTTACAGGTGCAATCATCCTTGGAAAGGAAAGAAAGGGAAATATCAGTAGTGTGAGTAATTGAATGAAACTGAAAAAAATCTTTCCTAATGATTCATATTTATCATTGTGTAACTAAGAAAAAATACATATAATACTAACTACCTGAAGACTTCTGTCTCATATTTAGCCTTGGACTCATTAACTACAGTCATTGGGTTTAGCTTTCTTTTGAGACAAGTAATAAGGATTTGACAAACCCTTTCTTGAGATACAGAAATGAGTGTACTCAGCTGGCCTGAAATCATAAATTGATTTTACACAGACCAGTGGGTAACATAAAGTGACATCTGTTTTCATCTATAGCTGTCCTGAATTACATTCACGCAGGTACAGTGTAGGTTAAAAGCATCTCTGACTCATTACCATTCCTTTGAAATGGAGAGGCTCATTCAGAGCTCCCTGGCTGTTTGCCTCCTGATTTTCACAGGCTTCTGGTAAGTCCTAAAGGCACCTCTGAAATAAATTTGGTGCATGCTGTCCTTGAAATTTAGGAATATATAACTGGCAGCATTTACATCATATAGCTTTAAAATTTTAGAATTTACCTTTCCTGAATTGCTCTCTGGAGGAGCTTGCATAGTTCCATTGATCTTGTTGGGGATTTAGGATCCTAAACAGTACTCTAAATTGCATCTAAATCAGGTGCCTAAAGCACATAGTGTGAATATCCCCTTATGTGAGAGAATTTACAGAGGCGGAAAGAGGTTTAGTAGCAGAAATACAACCTTCTGCAGCAAGCATGTGATAACTCAAATTTAGACTTTCACACTCAGAGGTGTGCAGTATAGAGCTTGTCTGATTTTGAAATAGCAAAGATTAAATAGTTATTAACAACCTTCCAATTCTAACTGTGAACATTTTTGTCTAGTGAGGTGCATTCAACAATGCAACCAATCTGATACATCAAATACAAACCAAAGTCCTCTAAATTTTTAAGAAAAAGAATTAGGAAGTATCATAAGACGTTCTCACTGCAATAACAGTTCCTGCAAGAGGTCCTGTGTTCATTACAAGGTGGAATAGATCTGTAGAAATCATTATAAACACATATAGTCAGGTGAAAAAAAAAGAAGTTATTAGTTATGACCAAGGGGATAAGATAACAGTAATAGATGCTAATTTTAATGTAATTTGTAAAAAACTGAAACAGACAAAATCCAACAGCAAATCACTGCTGGAGAAGAAAAGGTTGAATTCATATAAATGAAATTCAAGCTGTATATAGAGATAGTCTTTCCTGGTAAACTTATTAGTTCTTTCCCAAAATTTTTAAAAGCTTCACTATGTGTAGTTTTTAAACTGACTTCAAGAATAAAGTGGTATTGTTTACTATGTAAGTCCTGTACTGATCAGTTCTACTCTATCCCTATACTACTTGAATCTAAATTTATGGCTACCGTAGACAATTAATCTTTTGGGGTGTTCAGTGGTAAAATACATTTCTCAGAAGTCAGAATAGAAAAAAAAAATCCAGTCTTCCATGAGCAAGAGTTATTCATAACACAAACAGATTCCATTGAAATTTATATATTATTTAGTTTGTATATGTTGGCAGCCAAATTATCCTGTGTGTATAGCCTTTCAAAAAAGAAAAGCAGTACATAAGTGCTAAATACTATTATTATTGATCAGATTATAAAGGGCTATTTCAGGTTAGTTAAAATGAGTGAATGCTAACACATATCTGTACTTGAAATTATTATACGCAGGCATCAGGCATTACAGTGGTAATCAAAGGTATAACACAGTGCAAGAAACTGAAGGGTAATAGCTCTATTTATTTTATTATTTTTTTTTTTTACAATACAGCTTGCACGTTTGCAACAGAAAGAAAGGGCTGGGGAGAATACACCTACACATGCAAATTTGAGGCTGTTGGATCTTCACAGTTGCAGTTACACCATCTTGTTGGTTGGTTTTTTGTAATTGTGTATTGTGCCTACTTTGAAAGCTTCCTAGTGAGGACGAGTTTTCCAGGCATAGAGATTCTCCTCTCAGTTTGCAAATGGAGGGATACCTCAGTGCCGAACGAGCTGCTTCCCAACTGAACATGGGGACGAACAAAGTCTGATGCTGTCAAGCACAAGAGCCCTTCAGTACTCACATTAAACTGTGCAACTCTGTAGGTTAGACCTGAAAACTGTTACACTTGCTATGACAACAAGGAACAGGAAGCATAAGGAAGAGCGATTCCACAAGGCGTCTGCTAATTAGGACCTGAAGAAAATAAGGGGTGCAACAAAAGCACAAACTGAGCTGGTGTTTGGTGCAATGGGTGTATGCCTGAGGCAGAGGGACAGAAGCCCTACTTTCAGGGATAGCCTGACACCATCAGGAAGCTGATACATCTTCACATAGAAATCTCTTATTGTGAAACTGATGAACTTATGTATATGAAAAAGTAATGATGAATGTTCCCTAACCAGCACATCAGTGGAATTCTTTTTCCTAAGTAAAAAAGGGTTTATTTTACTCCTTTACTGCTCTAAATATTAAAAGAAGTGTTAATTCATAGAATCATAGGATCATTAAGGTTGGAAAAGACNCCTGTGCTCCAGACCCTTCACCAGCTCCGTTGCCCTTCTCTGGACCTGCTCCAGCCCCTCAATGTCCTTCTTGTGGTGAGGGGCCCAAAACTGAACACAGGATTCAAGGTGCGGCCTCACCAGTGCCGAGTACAGGGGCACAATCCCTGCCCTAGTCCTGCTGGCCACACTATTGCTGATGCAGGCCAGGATGCCGTTGGCCTTCTTGGCCACCTGGGCACACTGCTGGCTCATTGAGGTCAGGCTGAAAGGTCTGTAGTTCCCCAGCACACACCATTTATTCCATGATTTCCTACATCAAGGTGACATCATTCTTAATACAGCATATATAAAATTGAAAAATAAAGTTTATGGAACTGAAAATATACCAATCCAGAAAGAGGTGTTTTTCCTTTTCACAAAATTTGCCAGATTGAAGCAGATTTGCCTGAATCTTGCTGGAAGTCACTAACAGGAATTGCCATTCAGAAGCTAGGTTAGCTCTGTGAGACAATGGTCACTACTTCTGACCACTCTATATCTTAAGAGATGACATACTGTAAAAATACCTTCACAAAAATTGTACTACAAACATTACTGTTGTAAAATGAAAGAATCAATCAAGAATACATGATCAGAGGTTATAAAATCTTATTTCCGATTTGAATTACATCATCTGATGGTACTAGTACTATGACCATCAGCAACCTCATATGGCAAAGATCACACGTATGTCTATCTGAACACAGAAAGACAGTATCACTACTAAGATTTAGAAAGTTAAGAATGGATTCAGGTGTCTAAGAATGCTCAGCAACCTTTCATTATCAGTTCTTCAAGTATGTAAAATGTGTTTCTCACAGATCCATATTGACTTATTGTAAATGCAGATGTCAGGATTATTTTGACTTGGTTCATGGAACTGACATCAGATATTCTTCAGACAGCATGAAGGTTTGAAGAAGGAAGGCTTAGAAAAAAGGTTCTTTTCAGTTTTGATTTGAATTAATTTCTTCACATAGGACTAAAGTATGTTGTTCTTCACAACATACTGCAAATCATACCTATCCACATTCTTTTGAAGGGATATTTTGAAGATATCAAGGTCAGGGGAAGATAACTGGCATTTTATTTTTTACATGCAAAATTTTCATGTTAATCTACTTTTCTAAAACAATGTTTCTACAGAGTGGGAGGACAAGGGATTTTATAATTTAGAAATGAATCAGCATAATTTATTTAACAGCTTGAAGTCAAATGTTACTGTTAGATATGCATCTAATTAGTCCAGCATTGTTCTAGCCTACCTGAAAATTTTGAAAGTGAGTTCTGTACAGAGAATAATTTCTGACAATTCGTGTTACAGCCACTACCATTTCCTTATAAAACAATGCTTTTACTGTTTCATTACTGCAGAAAACAGGAATATAGAATCATACAGAATCTTAGAATGGTTTGGGTTGGAAGGGACCTGACACCTTGTTCCAACACCCCTGCCATGGGCAGGGACACCCTCCACTAGCCCAGGTTGCTCAAAGCCTCATCCAGCCTGGCCTTGAACCCCTCCAGGGATGGGGTATCCACAGCTTCTCTGGGCAACCTGTTCCAGTGCCTCACCACTCTGTGGATAATATCTCAGTTAGTCTATCTGTTTTTAGTTTTGTTTTGTTTTTTAAATTAATTATTTCCCCTGTAAAACAACTCAATGCTTGCATAGGGTAGGTGGCCAAACTGTTCTGTTTAAAATGTAATAGATAAGCATGGAATACTATGTGTTCTGCTAAAAGGATGTGGTTAGGCAGCAGAGAAGAAATCTGCTTTTTAAGTGAGGTTGAACTTTGAAGAAGAAAGATATTCCTCCTTTCCTGAGAGCAACTAAGTATACAGCTGTAAGGCAAGAAGAAAATCTGCAAAATTAGGGTAGACAAAGCAAATAAAAGATTCGAGAAATAAATATACTGTCCACAACTAGGAATACACCCACTGCTGAGTCTCAAAGGTGACTGAAAAAGAAGAAGACAGTTTTCTTATGTCTATATTAGGAGTGCAAACCCTTATGAGTGGATCTGAAGAATGAGAGTTGGGGTGAGTACTTAAGGTCCAAACTATATACATTTCAGGGTTTGGAAGAGTGTTGGTTTTGTTTTACTTTTGGCTGTCTCTCAATATGCTGAAAGCTCATTTGTAGTTGGAATGCATCTGGAATACTCCTGAACTGATATCCATCTTCCAGCTTAGTTTCATCACACGCCCTGTGACTGCTCCACAAAGCAAATCAAAGTACTGTAAATGTAGGCAATCGAGTCACTTAGAAAACCCTTCTGGCCCAAAAAGCATTCCAACAACATCAAACACAATTTAATTTCTAATAAAAAGTTATATACTAGTAAAGTAGCATAAAATCATATGCAGTACACAATGTTTCTGTACTTAAGATATCTTTATTTTTAATGGACTTTGAAATGTTGTTGCCTGATAGGACCTGAATTCCGGTACTTGAAAGTGTGTTTGAATAAAACAAACCAGAGCAAAACATAAGAATAAACAGAAATTTGGTTTTTTTACCTAGACATTGGGTTTCAGTACCACTCCAGAGACCGTTTGCCAAGCATTCTCTCACATGAGAACCAACCAATGTGTATCCTGTGTTACAGGTGAATATTGCAGTAGCTCCATACACTGTTAAGGTTCCAATCTTATTTCCATTTGGTGGAGATGGAAGACCACCACAGGAGATAACTAGGAGAAAAACCAAACAGCAGAACAAGCTGAAATATAAAAATACTTTTCGCAGTTTCTTAGACTGTAATGCTATACCAGATCACATTTTCTTAAAAAGTAAATGTAATAAGAATAAATATAAGAGTTTTATTCCACAGTAAGGGCTTAAAATTACGCTTTATTTGGCAACACGTTCTAAATCTGAAAATTCATTAGGTTATCTTCCCGTCTTGACAGTAGCTTAAATGCAATCTGCATTTTCAGTTCTGAAACAAGAGAGTTGCATGAATGTCTGGGAAGGTTGTGGCTATATTCCATGTGTACCTTCTCCTGGCCTCTCCTCAAATATACCTTCCCCAGTCATTTTAAGTGTTATGTCTGTTTAAAGATATTATCTTTTTTTAAGAAACATGCAGTACACTGAATTGTTAGGAAACATCTGTTTTCTTATTACCCATTACTATTCATAATCACATAACATATATGGTGGTCTGCTTGCTAAAAATCTAATTCTTCTGTTTTTCCTTAAGGCTAGACTTTCCCCATTATCACAGAAACCTTCTGTAGCATCAGCTGCAGCCCACAGCTACTACAGGCATCACATGAAAAATTACCTCTTAAGAATGTATCAAACTAATTTAATTCAGACTCTTCTGTCATGTCTCTTGTTTCTAGAAAAATATATCAATAATACTGTAATTTAAGATGCAGACTGATGCCTTCAAGAAAATATACATTAGCATAAATCACAGTTACTTTCTAAAGCATGTTAATCACAACTAAACTTCCTATCTGAAACCTCAGGGCCATATTCTTCTATATAAGGTTCACTAAAGAAAACAACATGGAATTGGGTAGATAAAATCAAGTACATACAACTATGCAGTTAACTCTGTCATAATCAGAATATATGTGATCAAAGGTACTTGATCACAAGAATGATCTTATGCACATAAGGTTTCCAGAGGTGGATAAGACTCCTTTCAACTACAATCAAGTCACAATAATGTAATTTGTGGAGAAGCGTAACATTGCAACTTCTAATGCTAATGCTGAATACTAATTATACTTATGTGCATGTTAAAAAAAAATTCCTAAAATGCAACAGAATGCATTAAACATATTACAGATATTATATTATTATTAATTACAGTGACTCCAGTTAAAAATAACTAAACTACATTAACAACGAGCTACCCCCTGATTGGTAGGCAGCTGTTTTTCACATTCTTAAACAAATAAAATAAATTTACTAGTTAACTCTCTATTAATCCAACCCCCCTAATATGATGTTTTGCAATTCTTTTAGAGATATTATTCTCAAGTAGATATTGATAAATATTATATAAATGCCTTATCATCAGTGTTTTAATTAGCTTTCCTGCTGCTTCAGAAATACAAACAGCTAGAATCTATATTTATATATCCTACCCCTAATATTTGAATGACAGACAATGTAAACAGTAAACTTATCAAAATACTCTGCAGTATATTTCTGGATCTTAATGATCTCTATCCAATGGAAGCATTACATCTGAACATCTATTGGGGGATGAAGTTTGCCATAATTAAATCTTAATCAGTCCTCGATCAGAGGGCAAAATAATGTACCTGTCTTATAAATACACTAATATACCTTCAATCGGCAACTCCTTGGGTTTCCGTATCTAATACTTTGCTTTTGGTTAACTGCATCTCATATAGGTCACCTCATTTTCTACTTATGTAAAAGCTCAGTAATTGTAGAAGTTGGTCAAGAACTAGATTTTCAAAGATTTCTCAGCAGCTGAACAGTAGCTGCATATTAAGCAGTAATTACAAAACCAGATTTTTTATGATGCGTGCACAAAAGGAAAATGGCACAATTGCAGGTAGTAGAATAAAAAAACTCACTAGTTTTAAATTTGAAAATTGATATAGCTATTAGTGCTTTATAAGAGATACAGAAGAGTCACCTTATTTTTCCAACCAACTATTTTCAAAAGGAAATTTTCCTAAAACCAATAAATCTGGAATAAACCAGAAAAAACATAATTCCACAACTCATCACAATTTAGATAAAATCAAATACACTGCTTTCATGTATGTATCATATTGATTGCTGTTACAGGTAGCTCTCAGCCTTGTTCTAAAAACATCTGAAATATTTTTCTTCTTTTCTAGAAAACTTTTTAATATATCTTATTTTGAGTTAAATGGTGTACATCCTTCTTTGTTCTCTTTCCTCTGTTCTTCTTTTCCTCTACTAGCAACAATCTCTGATACCATCTCTATATATTCCATGCCTTAGGTTTGTAGCCACAAACTTCCCAGTAGTAGTGAGAGATTGTGTCAATTTATACTTGAATCAGTGATTCATTACCCTCTGAGATAACTTTGGATGTTTTGTCTAGTGTCCAGTTGCTGTCACTGAAGAAGGCTAAGAATCTCTCCCAAGTTCTCTTTATTACCTGCCAGCTTACATATTGTAATTTGTCTCATATGGCATTAGGAGCTTGTATTATAAGAGAACAGATAGAAACAGCTTCACAGTCACAAGCTATGGTCCTCATGGGGGACTTCAACCACCCTGATATCTGTTGGCAGGACAACACAGCAAGGCACCAGAAATCAAAGAGGCTCCTGGAATTCATTGATGACTACTTCCTCTTCCAAATGGTACAGGAACCAACGAGAAAAGGTGATATGCCGGATGTTGTCCTTACCAATGAGGAGGAGCTGGTGAGTAATGCAAAGCTCAAGGGAGCCTGCAGTGACCATGAAATGATTGAGTTCAAGATCCTTAGGAGTCAAAGAGGGTACACAGCAAGCTCACTACTCTAGACTTCAAGAGAGCGGACTTTGACCTCTTCAGACACCTGCTTGGCAGAGTGTTGTGGAACAAAACCCTGGAGGGAAGAGGGGCCCAAGAAAGCTGGACAGTATTCAAGGGCCATGTCCTTCAAGCACAGGAGCAGTGCATTCCCAGAAAGAGGAAGGCGGGTAAGAATGCCAGGTAGGCCTCCGTGGATGAACAAGGAGCACCTGGAGGGAGTGCAAGCAAGGACAGGTTACCTGGGAGGTATACAGAGAGGCTGTCTGAGCAACCAGGGATCACATTAGGAAAGCTAAAGCCCAGACAGAATTAAATCTAGCCAGGGACATAAAGGGGAACAAGAAGAACTTCTACAAGTACATTGCCAACAAAAAGAAGACTAGGGAAGATGTGGGCCCTCTCCAGAAGGAAACTGGACACCTGGCCATGAGCGATACAGAGAAGGCTGAGATGCTCAATGACTTCTTTACCTCGGTCTTCACTGCCAAGGACTCTGGCTGTACTGTCCAAGCTGCAGGAAGTGAAGGTAAGAACTGAGAGAAGGAAGATCTGCCCCACTGCAAGATCAGGTTCAAGACCATCTAAAGAACCTGAAGGTGCACAAGTCCACAGGTCCTGAGGGAACTGGCAGATGAAGTTGCCAAGCTGTTAACCATCATGTTTCAAAGGTCATGGCAGTCTGGTGAAGTTCCCACTGACTGGAAAAAGGGGAAACATAAACCACACTTCCAAGAAGGGTAAAAAAGAAGACCTGGGGAACTATAGGCCAGTCAGTCTCACCTCTGTGCCTGGCAAGATCATGGAGCAGATTCTCCTCAAGTCTCTACTAAGGTACGTGGAAAATGAAGGAGAGGTGGTTGGTAACCAGCGTAGCTTCACCAAGAACAGATCATGCCTGACAAACATGGTGGCCTTTTATGATGGAGTTACAGCATCAGTGGACAAAGGCAGAGCCACTGACATCATCAACCTGGATTTCTGCAAAGCATTTGACACTGTCCCACACAACATCCTGGTGGCCAAACTGGAAAAATGTGGATTCAATGGATGGACTGCCGACTGGTTAAGAAATTAGCTGGATGGCTGCACTCAGAGAGTTGTGGCCAATGGCTCAATGTCTGAATGGAGATTGGTGACGAGTGGTGTCCCTCAGGGGCGGTACTGGGACTGGTGCTATTTAACATCTTTATCGGCAACACAGACAGTGGGGTCAAGTACACCCTCAGCAAGTTTGCTAATGACACCAAGCTGCGTGGTGCAGTTGATGTGCCAGAGAGAAGGGATGCCATCCACAGGGACTTTGACAGGCTTGAGAGGTAGGCCCATGCCAGCCTCATGAAGTTCAACAAAGCCAAGTCCAAGGTCGTGAACATGGATAAAGGCAATCCCAAGCACAAAAACAGGCTGGGCAGAGAATGGCTTAAGTGCAACCCCTAGGAGAAGGATTTCGGGCTGTCGGTAGATGAAAAACTGAACATGATCCCACTGAGAATGTCAAGGTTCACTAAATCTTTAAACATCTGAAGTGAGGCTGACGTAATTTATGATACTTTCATATGAAGACATTATAAAAATTCATATATATGATTCTCCAACAACACAGTTTTCATGCTTCACTGAAGAAGTCAAAGCAATATCATCTTCTAATCTAATTCTACTCTGGAAACTTATGAAGTAATAACATTATCTCCATAGTATTCTCTAAATACTTATGTACTCGCTAGTTGAATAAATCCATAGGCAGACATAGATCATCATCCAGATTGATCTTCTGATGCTACTTCATTTTCTCTTGTATGAAATCTATTGTACTTAAAACTTAAGTGTTTGAATCAATTAACTTCAACGAGCTAATAAAAATTTAATATTTGCTATTTGCTTACTTATAGGAGATTGATAGCAAAGTATTTTTTTAAAAACTTTGTTTATAAAGTGAATATATATATACTAAAAAGCATAGGATATTCTGTAAACAAGCATGTTCCTTACCCTTACAACTTGGCCTTTCATTGCCTACATTCCAGGTTCCATTAGTCCTGCACTGTATGAGTCTTCGACCCAATAAATAATATCCAGGACTGCAGCTTAGCATGACTTGAGCTCCGTACTCATTCAGTGACCCAGAAATTAGCTTCCAGACAACATGTTCTGAGAGTAGAGTCTCTATGCTGGGGCAAGTTACAGCTGTGAAGAAAGGATACTATTAGCATTCTACCCTTAAGCTTCTTGATAGAATATATGTTGACTGCAGTTTTGCAATGTAAAATTGAGCATACCATAAGCATTTTTGAAATACAAGTTCCAGGAAAAATAATTAACATCATACAGCAAGTATTACAATTGAACAGAAGTTTGTAGTACATATTCATTTAGTGAGATGCAGTGGAACAATGATATACAGTTATGCTTTCTAATGCAATTTATTTAAAAATTGCAGAAACAAAACACTTCACAGATCACAGTGGATGTAAAAGTGAAAGCAAATAGAGCTATGTAATTTTTGCAAATGCTCAAGTGATGCTTTATTTTTCTACCCATGATATTCACTTTAGAAAAGCTCTGACAAGTTCTTAAAACAGGTTGTCACAAAAGCCGCTAACACCCATTCAAATGCTAATTACTATAAAATGGTATAGTGTGGATATTCAGGAAAATTACTATATTCCAGTTGTAGAACACTTGACACAAAAAATACAGACAATATTTAGAGAGATTTTTAGAGCAATTTCAGTTCTGTTGCTTTTAGTATTTCAGATTTTGTAACAGAATGCAGTTACTGCAGAACTACAGTTTATGTTTTCCATAAGGCTTATTATAGCTACCAACCATATAAAACATTCAAAAATATTGTTCAGTTTCAAACTGATGCTCTGCAATTCAGGATAAAGCACACAGAATATTAATAATATTCATGTTATTGACATAAATTGTATCTTAATGTGCCTATGTATCTGTAAAGATTAGTTTTATGAAAATATTTATGACAATTTTTTTTTAAATAGTTGTGTTTGGTATCTTATATCATATTGTTCAGAATTTCTCTCCTATAGAAAAAGTTTGAATGAATTAGTGACTGTTCATATCCCAAAGAATACTTAAAAAAACCAAACTACTACCCCAGCAACACTTGAGAAAAGCTACACTTTCCGAGGAAAAACAAACAAACAGAAAATCATGAAACAGAAATTTAGCTCCTCTTCTTTGGTTTCTCTTATACGTTGCTAAAAAGAAGGTGATAAATTTTCTAAATATTTTGTATACTTAAGAATCATTACCTCTGATCTTTTGTACAATATATTCAAGCCACCACACTGTTTAGTGTAAGACAAAAGCATTAGTAGGAAGTGTGTAAAAACCCCAAACCATGCTGAAGAAATAAAAAGAAGAATCTGATTCTCTTTTATGCTATAGTAAATTTACATCATTCTACCAGGAAAAGGACTAATAAAGTTTACAAAAAATAATTACTGTAGACTTTACACTGTCTGAGCTGTAAAAAGGGATTTTATCATGAGTATGAATATGTAATGAAAGGAACTAGTACAGAAAATCACTTAAATACAGATAGAGTAGTAGAAGAAAAATTCCTGTAAAAATTTAGATTTCTACCATTTTTCAGAACACTTTTGATAATGCTAAAATTATACATCTACATTTTCCAATTCTAGCTTCTAGAAAATGCAGAGCTGGTACCATAGCTTATCTGCGAAGATGTGCAAGAATTTATGAAGGGGGAATAATCTGATGAATTTACAAATGATAGATTATAAAATTACATTGAGTTGAAATTGTAGAATATTTTCTTAGATTTTTTTTCAGTATATCTTAGGAAGGATTGCCAGTCCACAGTCGCTTTGAAACTTAATAGTTCTTCACTTTGGCCTTTATACTGATATTTTGAATAGTTACGAACAGTTTCCGAGGATAAAGGACTTCCTGCTTCCTAATTTAATTTAATTTGATACTGATACTAAAGTGTGTTTCAAAGCTACTGAAATATTACAAATAATTAACCAAGAAATAGTTCTTTCTTATTTGTTGTTAAATATAAAAAACATATTAAAACACTTCACAACTTGGAGTAAAAATCATATAGGTCTGTTAGAAGATAAAAATTATTCTAAATAGGTACTTAATGCCCCTCAAATTTAATATTTTTATCATTTACCTTTCAAGCAATAGCTTTATAGTTTCTTTCAGAAAGGAAGGCAAGCTCCTTATTTAGTCTAATAGTAAAAATTTTGGTCTTAACCATAGGGGATATCCTAAAATGCTTAGAGATTAGAGACTCAGCTATTTCAGAATATGTAAATAATTCACATAGATGTCTCCTCTCCACATTGAGGTTAGTATGTAATTAATTCTTTCTTTAACTGTAAGTACTTAGAATCTTGTTGCAAGCACACTTTACAAACAGCTATCAGTCTCTGATATATGATTGCACAATTTCAATCTGAAAACGTTAATGAGTACAGAATATGCTTCTAGATTGTGTTGATGTAATCAACTAAAACTGTTGCTTGAAAAATTTTAATTTTACAGGGGCTGATTTTTATTTATTATTTTCCCTGTCTTTCAAGAAACTAAAAAAGACTATTAACAGATGCTTGATTTTGTGTGCATGGTTTATGAATGAGTGCATCAATTTGCCTCTCACAGTCTCTCTCTTGCAAATTATGGGCTGGGCACTATTTAAAGTGTTATTTACATAGCCAAAACTCTGCAGGGGATGTTCTCAACTTCTTGCAGATGTGAAGCTGTTCTCTCTTTTCTCCAGGTATTTTTATACAGAAATGTATAAATAATATTACTGTACATAACATAAGGTCAGAAGCATAATTATTGTTTGAAATTATGATTAAGATTACTCATTTTAATGACACGACAATCTCCATATACTGACAATTCTGAATAACCTCAAAAGCAGGGAATTCATAATGAGACATACCTATCACAAAATACATTTAAAATGAAGTTGCTCTATAAGCGCAGGTATATTTGTTACTCAAGACATGAGCAAAATGTTCACTAAGCAAAATGTTCACTATATGAACAGTAGCAGTGACCAAAAAAATATAACAAGATCTTTGCAAGTACAATAACTAACATCTAACAAGAATTTCTGCCGTAACGTGCTTAGCCTTTAGTCTTAAATCTTCATAACGATTAGTTCTGTGTAATTTTGCTGTTCTGGTGAACAAACACATTGCAGTATCAATATTTTCCTAGAATCTGACCACCAAAAGACTGACTCTTCACTTTCACTGAGTTGTTCTTATGTCTACAAGCCTTTGCTTATTGTTACGTAAGGAAAAAAAAGAAGACATCTCATTCTATTCCAGGAATATCTTGAGTATTGTGACTCTGATTGTAATTATTGTTTCAAGGGAAAAAAAAGACAAGTACAATGTACATATTGGAAAAATATCTAAATTATAGGAAGTTGCTATTGTTATTTGCAAGTATATTGGCATCTCATACTAGGTTGCCATTCTTCATCATGTAGTTATCAATGACAAAGAAGGGAAAGGACATTTTTGTCTTACTGTATTGTGAACTTATAAAGTAATAATTAGAACTATATAATTCATATATACCCTTTCCACTAAATTCATTATTAGCTTTAAGAAAAGAAAGATTAAGGTCAAGTCATGTATTATGCTTGAGAAACTAGTGTGGTTTAAATTCATAACAATTAGTAAAATAAGAAGACAGGAGGAAACCAAATAATCCCATACATGATGGAATCCAAAAACAAAGACCTAAGAATGAAATAGGATCACTTGAGTAAATTCATAGGTTCAGCATGCTAGTAGAAAAAAAAACACAGAATAAAAAAATTAATTGCTTCTTGTCGTTCTATATATTTAGTGGCTTTGAAACCCCAAAACAGACAAACAAAAGGAACACATGTTATTCAATATCAGACAGTCAATCCAGCCAGCTGTGTCAAGTCAATCTGTCATCAGCCTAATGTACCTGGACTAATACAAAATGCTTAAACTAATTAACTGTTTTACTACAGTTCACTGAATAAGTACTAACCCTTAAGTGCTCCATGTTACATACTGAACCTTGAAAAAATACCCCAAAAATTACTTACTGGCCTCAGGATTTATCAAAGAAAATGTCAGGAGAAATATTGGGCATGGTGTTCTGAATGTCCTAGCTAATAAAAACTCCAGCAATTGCACGATATCTGTGATGAGCTGGTGGCGAATCTTTGCCTGTTTGTATTAACAAATTCCTTTTTGCATTTATAATACAACTGATGCTTTGTTCCAGAACTACTTATGATTCACAGCTTTATGGCTAGACATTGTACAAGCATATTAAAAATTTAAAAAAAGGTTTCTAAATTTTCTGATTATTTTCCAATTAACTTCTAGATAAAAACCAGTCTCAACCACCACTGTTACAGCTCAGCATACCATAGCTTCCAAAAATATCTACAGTGAAATCTGCAATATACAGATTATGCAAAGGTAACATCAGCTGTTCTTTAAAATGTTTGATATTAGAGAAATTAGCATAAACCAATGAAGGACCTGGTTTAAATCTTTGCATGAGTATACTAAAGCAGTAATAGAAAAGAGCAGTAAAGTCATGTACTTACAGGGACCATCCCAGGAATTAAAATATTAGAAAAATTAATTAACCACAAACTCAATTTCCTAGGTTNTGGCTTTGAAACCCCAAAACAGACAAACAAAAGGAACACATGTTATTCAATATCAGACAGTCAATCCAGCCAGCTGTGTCAAGTCAATCTGTCATCAGCCTAATGTACCTGGACTAATACAAAATGCTTAAACTAATTAACTGTTTTACTACAGTTCACTGAATAAGTACTAACCCTTAAGTGCTCCATGTTACATACTGAACCTTGAAAAAATACCCCAAAAATTACTTACTGGCCTCAGGATTTATCAAAGAAAATGTCAGGAGAAATATTGGGCATGGTGTTCTGAATGTCCTAGCTAATAAAAACTCCAGCAATTGCACGATATCTGTGATGAGCTGGTGGCGAATCTTTGCCTGTTTGTATTAACAAATTCCTTTTTGCATTTATAATACAACTGATGCTTTGTTCCAGAACTACTTATGATTCACAGCTTTATGGCTAGACATTGTACAAGCATATTAAAAATTTAAAAAAAGGTTTCTAAATTTTCTGATTATTTTCCAATTAACTTCTAGATAAAAACCAGTCTCAACCACCACTGTTACAGCTCAGCATACCATAGCTTCCAAAAATATCTACAGTGAAATCTGCAATATACAGATTATGCAAAGGTAACATTAGCTGTTCTTTAAAATATTTGATATTAGAGAAATTAGCATAAACCAATGAAGGACCTGGTTTAAATCTTTGCATGAGTATACTAAAGCAGTAATAGAAAAGAGCAGTAAAGTCATGTACTTACAGGGACCATCCCAGGAATTAAAATATTAGAAAAATTAATTAACCACAAACTCAATTTCCTAGGTTTTTCATCCACTTCTATGAAAAGGAAAGCAATTAAGAACAGAGGCAAACAGGTTATCCTATTTCATCAGTATTATTGTAAATAAACATACACTGGTCCAGATATGAAAACCAACACAAATGGAGTATAACCTGTATGGGTACAGTTTATATGTACTTATGTAAAATATAATATAATATTGTATACATTCATACTCCAGTTTTACAAATTATTGTACTTAGTTTTCGAGTAGTGGTAGAGTACCTTGGCATAATCAGAAAAAAATCTGCCATCATGTGCTTGCAATAAGTGAACACTCAAAGAGAAACATGGGAGTAAGTCAAAGCAAACTCGTTACTGAGACTTATTTTCATGGAACATGAATTTTGGAACAAGGAAATGCAAACTCTCTAATAGCATTAAAGTGTACATACTAAACAGAGAAAGAAGTTCTCTTTTGCTTCAGAACAGGCTTATTATGACCACCTTCACTGATTCAGATCTCATACCATTTTTTTCAGTAGTTTCCTCTTATAACATCATGCATTTTTTAATACTGACACAATGAGGCACAACTCATTCTTTCTAGTTCTTTCAATTCTTAAGAATGGTCTAAAACAAAAGTTTCTCTATATTATTTAGAGAAAAAAGAAAACAACAACCCATTCAACCTATGAACGGACTTTAACAGCATCAACTAAGTTCAGCTGCTGTGGAGGGAGAGCCCAAGATTTAGATCAGTATTTCTATTTAATGAAGAAAGTCATTGTCAAGCACCCAAAAAATCAAAAACCTTGACAAAATATATTTAATGACTCCAAAAAAGATAACTATTCTTATCTGTCATCTTTAGCACATGAAATGTAGATAGATAGTCCAAGTAACAAGGATGTTCAGGAACAAATGTATACTACTTTTGTTCTAATTTCTATAAGTTTTGAAATTTTTTACCCAAACTAAAAAACTCTGTACAAGATGAAAAAGGAAAATCACTTCTAGAACACTGAAAAATCTAAATTTCTAAATCAAGAAATTTCAGAGGAGGAGAAAGATACATGGGAAAACAAGCAGACGGTGAAAAATATTTTTAAATACGAATAACAAATGTAAAAACAAAATAAGTGTCTCAGATTATGACGCTCACCAACACCTCTGAATTACTTTGTTTCTTTAAAAAATTATTACAGATATACTGAGGATGAATCTCTCTATTCAGTAAATAACTTAGGTATACAAGTGTGGCTCTAGACTGAATTTAGGGAGCAACACATCTAAATTTTGCATTGACAGCCGAGTTCTTTTCTGTCTCTTTCAGTCTCTGCTTTGGAAGATATTTCTCTGCACTTGATATATATTCTGAAGAAAGTGAGGCACTAATTAATAAGAATAATTTTCACGAATTTGTCACAAACAAAATGTAATAATCATGCTATAATGATGCAATGTTATATAATAATAGCAAGAGATTATATCATCCAAAGAGAGGAAGGAAAATCCATTCGTGTTCTTTTCCCTTCTTAATTTGTCACTGCAAGAATCAGCACCTGTACTTCCATAGTAGCAGACAAAACCCAAACTATATCTGATGAAATGGAATAGATAAAAAAATTCCAAAAGATTGTTTGAGGTTTTTTTTAATCTTAGAAAGATGGATACTTATGACTCTTCACAGGACTTCTTTATAGGTGTGTAAAAATGCTGATGATAGGTAAAATAGTGTTTATAGTTACAACTTAAAACCTTAAATTCATAATCATGCCTACACATCCTTTCCTTTCTGTTTGAGCATTATCCAAATGATATTAGCTGGGGTAAAACATATGAGAGGCAGTTCATGTGGCATACAGTAAGGAAAGAATAATTCAAGCACCAATGTTCATCTGTAGTTTGAGGCCAAAGTTCCCAGATTTCTTGGATATATCTACACCTTTTGGAGGGGATTTTTTTTGGAACTGAATATCACACTCACTGCTCTGACCAACAGTAATGTACTAATTTACAGGTTTCAGCAGAGTGCTTTTTGCATGCTGTAAGCAGCTACTACTATATGGTCACTCACTAAAGAGAGTATTGGCATGATTTAAAGTATTGCCTGATATTGGCTTTAAATAGCAATCCAGATAGACATCTCTAGTTCCCTTTATCATGTGTTAGAGATCTCTGTGTAGAATAACTAAAGCAAATTACTGGTGATTCGGTTAAGTTTTCCTAATAAGTATCTGTTGATTGGTATTTCATGTAACCAAATTCAGTAGGCTAATATCCATGATCCATCTGTGTCTTGCTGTATGAGCATGAATCATATTTCTCATTATTCAAATCTGATGTAAATATTTTTAATGAAAAGAAAGGAGCTTCAAATATTTGCCTCAGGCATTATATTATCAGTTACTTTGCAAAACAAACTGCACTGATTTCAACCTTCATTTTAATAGACTGGGGGATAAAATTATTTCATTTATTTACCATTTACCTTTCTGTGCTGTGCTTGCTGCTCATCAAGTCTGAGATGTTTCTGTCTCTGGAGACTAAATACATTTATCCTTACAGCAGCAATACTACAAAAACCAGTTGTTATGCAGATTGTCTAAGCTTTTCTGCACTTTGCAAGTAAGAAATCTTGGGTAAAGCATGCCTGCCTCTGAATAACAATCCATTTTGAAAATATTGACTTTAATGTTGTCATGTAGATCACTAGCATTTTAATTTAGCACTTCTGGTTTTAGAAGTAATGGAATTCTTTTTCAAACTGAATACATTTTTAGAAAAGGAAAAAAGAAGAGAAGTGTTATATATATTGTTAAGCTATTATAAAAGCTAAACAAAACTTTTTAGTGTTGAGAATTGTGCTAAACATTAATAATTAAGCTTTATTTTACAGGGTAGTCATTGTCTGGTTAAGTTTGATCATTTCAATAATACAGGCTCTTTTTTTTTTTTATTTTTCTGCACTGTGGATATAATGTTATTAATTCAGTATTTTTAATCCCCAGTTAGTTTAACTGGCCTCTTCCCTCAAAAAAAATGTTAATTTTTCTGCTGATTAATCATTCAAGTTACAGTTTCTGTACCTTGTCAATTTTTTTCTGAGAGAATGGAGTTCAGTTCAATACCCTGGAGCACTGCCTTCCCTCCACAGATTACTCTGAATTCAGAGCACAACTGTGTGATCACAGCTGGTTTTGGATAGTCCTGATGCGGTCTGTGGCACCGCTGTTCTCAGTTCTAGGCACTGTCCTTCAAGACAGATGCAGATCACGTGGAGATTGTCCACAGGACAATAATCACTGGTCCAAAAAGTATGATGAAATAGTGAGACTGAATCACAGCAAGACAGTTATCTCTACAGAAGTGCTGACTGAGTGTATCAGGTGCAGGAGTCAAGGTGCTGGAGAGGGGGGGACAGGGTGCTGCAGGGTTGGCCTTGGTGAGGAGAGGTTTAGGCTGCTGGATGCAGCCGGTTCCAAATGACCCCACTGCAGGACACAGCTGAGCCCATCAGCCAAGAAACCTCTTGGGAAGTGTATTTAGGAAAGGATAAAATGCTGTACAGGCAGAGGAGGGAACAAAAAGAGTGAGAAGCAGCAGAGGGAAATACCAAGGTTACAGGAGAAGGAGGTGCTCCAGGCACCAGAGCTGGTATTCTGCTACAGCCCATGGAAAGGACCATGCCAGAGCAGATATCCACACTGCAGCCCATGCTGGAGCAGGTGGATATTTTCTGAAGGAACTGCAGACAGTGGAGGGCCCATGTCCAAGTTTATGGAGAAGACCCATACTGAAGTAAGGGAAAAGTGCAAAGAGGAAGGAGCAGCAGTAAGAAGCTTTTTATAAACTGACCACAGCTCCCATTCCTTATCTCCCAGCACTGATTGGGAGGGGGAGAAGGGTCAAGAGCAAGAGAGTCAAGTTGACTCTGGGAATAAGGAAAGTGTTATTTTGATTTTTTTTTTATTTTTCTGAAATGTATTTGACCCAGTTTTAATTACCAATACATGAAATTAACTTTTCCCAAGTTGAGCCTTGTGACAATAATCTCTCTGTCCTTATCTTGACCCACAAGATTTTTCATCCTATTTTTCTCCCTGTCTGGTTGAAGAAGTGGAATCAGTGATAGACCCCCACACTGAAAAAACAAGTTTTCGAACACATTAAAAGAATGAAAGAAGAGCAAAATAACTACTATTTCTCCACTATGGATATAAAATTAAATAATGTCTTTACACTACAGCAAAACAGATTCAGGTTATGTATACTGGGAAAAACTTAACAAGGGGAAAAAAGTCAAATACTGATAGAGAATACTCAGGAAGGTCTTCAGGTCTTCAAAATTAGGTTAAATGATCACATGCCAGGGATGCTTAGAAGATCTCTTGAAGTAACTTTCAGCAATATATTTCTAACAATTGTTTGATGTCAATTCAAATAAATGAAAACCATTTCAAGGTCACATATAGAACCTCACATTTCTTATATTCACAACATTTCACTCTTTCTTTAAAATAAGTTGCACTTTACTTGTTTGAAAAACTAAAATGTTTTCCAAATTCAGAATCTGAGAAGCACGTACATAAACTGTTGATTAGTTCAAGATTTTAAATTAACTCTCAAAAAATTTAAGTATTGTATTATAGCAATCAATAATTTTAAGATTATGTCCTCATTGGTATTTAAAGTCATGTATTCAAAGACAGGCTCAATTAATTATTCCTTTGATCGAGTACAAAGACCGGCAGCGGTAGCCCAATGCAAATGAGAGGCCATGTCACATGGTAGGGGAGTCTGCATTACACCGGCTAGTTCTAACAAAAGGGAAAAATTAAGAGTAAAGGATTCTTATCCAGCTGAATTAGGCCCATTACTAGTAGTTCAAGAAATAGTTTTTGCTTTTACTACTTTAGAAGCTATATTAAATTATAATTGGTAATTATAACATTATATTGTGAAAATGGAAAAGAGTATTTGCAACAAGAAAACATACATGAAACTGAATTATCTAATAATTTTAATTAAGATTTTTGAAGAAGATAAACAAGGTTGGTTTTTGTAATTAAACAAATTTACGTGACTCTTCTACTTTACTAAATGCTAAATGATGTATGTTCCTGAATGGCCAGTTCAAGTGATATGTATACGTAAAACCTAAACATCACCAGTGAAGATTTTCCTGAGAAAGTTTAAGGGAAATATGCTTGACAAATACATGTCCACTTACATTTGCAAATGGGTGGTCTCCCCTTGTTGCTCCATAATCCATCTTCTTGACACACCGCTGTTGCTTGTTGACTAGATTCTAGCTTGAAGCCCTCATTACATTCATATATCAATCTACTGCCCAGAGTGAATTCATTACCTATAACTGAACCATTCCCAGGGGATTCAGGTATACCACAAGATACAGCTGAAAATAAAGGAAAGGAAAAGATAAAGCATTGGCATTTTCTCATATATTTTTTAAAAATACCGTCCCACCACTGAAATAAGAAACATAGATTAGTAAATTTGACACATTCCATTCATAACAACTGATATTAATTTTCCATAATATTTACAACATTCTGATAAATGTAGCAGTAGTTAAAACTTTGATAAACACTTCGAAGTTCATATAAACTAGACAAACATTTTATAAATTATTATTTTGTTTAATCCAATCACTGTAGAGACAGAAGTTTCAACATAGGCTAAGGGCAATGTTTTATATGCTAGCAAAAATTCAAGAAAGTGTCCAAAGTGATTTGGTCCAAGAAGAAATGAACTAGAAAATTCTTAAATGCTTTCTAATAGTCTGCTTCTATTCTCTTAGGGTTTCTTTCAGCCCTGTAGTACTACAAGCAAAACTTCATATTTGTTTCTTCTATACATATAAACCAATGCTATTTAAGAATTCAGTGTAACATTTTTCTTCAGATGAGAAAAGCACCTAAATACATGACTAGATAGGGAAGAGTTCCACTGAGGTTAAGGATATTATTCAGATATTTAAACGCTTATTTACATACTTGACTCATTCAACTCTGAATGTTAAAAATTATGTGAATTCATGTTTATTCCGTATCATGAAAGAAATTATTTATTGAATTATCTTCAGCTTTTTTTTGCTCCTTCAGAATGTCTCTCCAGACAAGCAGTTATTCTTTCAAACTCATGAAGTTTAATTTGCTGTCAACTTGCAAAGTTTGAGTATCATCTAGGGGTTTTGCTCTTTTTTATTTTATTTTTTTTACAAGAGATCAGTACAGTTCATTTAGCAGTACCTCATAATATACAATTTTAAGGCAGAGTATAGTTACAAAAATATCCATTTCAGTCACTTTTAGGAAAGGTCTCCACGGCAGGACTGCTTTCTGCCATCTGACTTCTCAGCTCCCTTGATTTTGATAAGAAAAGAAGAAAGACAACTATTCAATAGCCTTAAAAAAATTCTTTTAATGTTATGTTTTGTTTTAAAAGAGTTATTTATGCACAGAGATTAAGTCTAGGCACTTGAATAATTCAGTAATGCTGGTAAAGATTTTATATTTGCCCCACGGCACTTCTGAAGGGAATATCATAGTATGATTTTCTCTGAAAGGATATTCTTTTCTTCAAAATGGTAACTTGGAACAGAGAACCCATCACATTATTACAATGAATCTATTTAAAGAGGTCATATAAACCAGCGTATGTGTGTATAGAATCACCCCTTGCTTTGAGTTTGGCATCCAGTTTATTGCTCTTCAGTAAATACGCTGAATAAACACAGCTTTGAAGCTTTCATTTCTAAATATTTACCAATAAAAGGTGTTTTGCAAAAGAAAATGTATTTTCCATATATATAGTCAATTGTAAGAAGCAATTCAACATTTTCACTGTTAAAAAGTCCTTTGGCTATTTGTTCTTTCCCATTTGACACTGTAAAGTTTCATTATTTTAATAAAGCCAATGTATTTCAAAATAAGAAATGACAGTCTTTGTCTGAAATTTGGTAGACAATGGTGAAAATAAGTAATTTTTAATTTTTTTTTTGACTATAATTTACCCAATTCAATGTAAACTATTAATTTCACAACACCTTGTCATGGTACCATAAACACAACTCTCAAATTTGTTTTCAGTATTACCAAGTTGTCACATTTGATGAATTTAAATTAAATAAAACATTGCTAATAGAAGCAGAACTGTAGGAATGTTCCAAAATAAGATGTTTCCTTTGTAACACAATTTCTTGGCACTTTACCCTAACCATTGCTGCTCTTTTCTTCTCAAAATTTAGTATTTCTTCCCCAGTGAGTAAGGGCTGAGTCTCCTACCACTAGAAAAAGTAGTAGTGGGACAGAGAAGGGAGAGAGAGGTGATAGGAAGGGATTCTGGAGATTCAGTGTTTAACTGCTCTTAATGGTGCTAGGAAAAGGGGAGAAAAAGAAGGATAAAAGCAAGTTTTGCTGCTTCTTGGAGCAGGTCTTTTTATTAGGAGTCATTAGCCACAAGATGACCACAGCATGAATTATGGCTTTTCAGGGCTCTGGTGTGTCCAAAATAGTCAGCAGAGCTGCATCTGGTTCCATGCTCTACCTGCTCCCCAGGTAACCAGTGTAATCCTTCACACACAACTAGAACCAACTTGGACGTAATTACTCACACATAAGCAGAATTTTACATTTGCAAAATGTTTATTTGCATGCCAAACTGACAGAAAGTTAAGCTGTCACTCTGTTTTACTACATCATAAAAATTCCTATGCATTCTCCATTTTCCAGTCATGCTTACTGTGAAATGTCTCAGTGCCTCCAGAGCCTTGCACTATGTCCCCCCCTGTCCTAACAAGCCTCTGAGTTCTCTCCTGCCTTGTGACAATGTGTCTGAATGTTTGATGTAGAATGTAATTGGATTATGGGTTAAGTTCTTGACAACTTATTTTTCAGGTGCCCTTTCTGATATTAAACCAACAGTGTCTGTATTAAGTGTGCATACATTTAATTATATAAAACCAAAATTCAGAACTATCAGTCTGTCCACCCTTCCATGCATGTGTACATACAAGTGGAACTTATTCAAGTTCCCTCTAAATACTTCAAAAATAAGTTAACTTCAAATAATTNAAAAGCAGCTTTGGCATTCTGGCACTGCTCCTGTTACCCTTTATCTGCTTATTTGCTGTTTGCTTCTCCCCTGGAAACTGGGATTGGAAAGAAATATTCCTGCTGCTACTAATTTCTTGAGGCTGCTAATGGCTTTTAGAACAGTAGTGTCCAAACAAAACATCTTAGTGCAGCCAGTTTCACTAAAGAGCAAGTACTTTGATGTTTGAAGTAAAGTTACCTGAAGTAAACAGACTGAAATGGCCTATTGTCTTTGGACAGTGGAAACAATGTCACTGCTGTCCCACATCCAAGTATTTTGAAGCTCCCAGCTTCTTATATGATTGTAAAATGATAAAAAGAATGGTGTCAGGAAATCTTCTGACTTGAGGACTTTTCAACATGCTTCTTAGGTCAATGATTAGATGAAACTGCCAGGTTTGAGCTTGGAGATGTGCATTCAGAGTGTGAAAAATACATAGCTCAGCCTTAATTTTCTCTGTTATCTTGCACAGCAGAAAAATATACTTCTTCCAAAGAACAGGTAATCAATGCAAGCAGAAAAGCCTTTTACTACCTAGAAAGTGAGATGCAGTTTTAGTTGCTCTAGAGTTGTTACTAGAATTATTAAATTCTAGTTGTTACTAGAATTTATTTTTTATCAAAACCAGTACATTTAAAGTTTATGACAGTATCTTTAAAATATCTCTACACTATATTTAAGATACTTATGTATCATTCATATTTAAAGCATGCAAATTCCATGTGCACAGCAAAGCAGATAAAGTTTGCATTACAGTCAGACACTAAGTTTATTTCCATACACTGTAATGCATAAGCATTTATCATTTAGTGACCAGTTTCTGGCACTGAACACAGTGCTGTGCAAAGCATTTCAATACCCTAAAATNCAAGAACTGATTATGTCATTTGAAAACAAACAAAAAACCAGGTCTGTTAGGTTCATATTGGAATAAAATACCTCTGTTAGCATTTGTTCTTCATCTTTAGCAATAACCTTTCTAGAAACTACTAAAAAGTTCAAGACTGAGTAGCTGTTATGTTCAAGTTAGTTTAAAGAATAAAAGATGTGCAACGCCCAGGTCACACCCAGGTGGGCCTACCTTTTATGCCAGGACGAAATGTCTAAGCACCTCAAAACCTATGCTTACAGGCACACTTTACCACGTTTATTCTTAGTGTTGCACCTCAGTCCTCTACTGTCTCTC
>VZTO01027927.1:0-22965 GCA_013400615.1 Syrrhaptes paradoxus | reverse complement strand
CCCTTGTCCTATCACAGGATGTCACAGAGAAGAGCCTGGCTCCATCCTCCTGACACTCACCCTTCACATATTTATAAACATTAATTAGGTCACCCCTCAGTCTCCTCTTTTCCAAGCTAAGAGACCCAGCTCCCTCAGCCTTTCCTCATAAGGGAGGTGCTCCATTCCCTTAATCATCTTTGTATCATCATAGTAGTCATTTGGAGTGTCAACAGTAGGATAAGTAGAAGAACAAGTAGATCTAAGGTGTGCAGTACAGTTAGACATGGTGATGTAGTTCTGCTTGCTTTACCTGGACAAAGTTTAAATGTTTCTGTAGTCCACTGACTATAATGAGGGTGATGCCAAGACAAGCAAACTGGGATTTGGCTGAACTCATATTTATCATAGCATAATACTAAAATAATTTGAATTGTAAATATAAAATAAGAAAGAATAACATTGTAAAATTATAGGGAAAAGCAAAAGATATTAAGTAAATGCATCTACACAAGGTAACACAATAATCCAGTTGATTTTAAGGTGACAGAGCATTATCTGATAATTTCTGTGCAAAGCTCATACTCTTGTTCAACTGCAGCATATCTCTTTAGGCAGAATGAGGAACTATTAGAGAAGTTACTCTGAAGTCTAATTCATATAATTAAAAATAAAAGTGCTTTATTTCTTCTGTGGTTTTCTTCAGCTTCAAAGGCAACTGAGTTTTGCTTAATCTTTGCTAATCTTGCTTTGTCTGCTAGACAGAAAAAAACTGTCATATCTCTTTTAATGCAGATATGTGTAGACTACCGTAAAACTACATCCTAAATTTGTCTTGAATAAGCAGAACAGATGTCTTTTCCAAAACTCAGCTCTTTACTAATCTGTTTAATTTTTTACCTCATGATATATCTTAAAAAGTCACTATTTTCTGTCTCACTGAACACCAGGCTGCCATACCTCATGCAAATGCTTTATCAAATACAAGAGGGGTAAAGCCTGGGTTTAGGAAAGTTAATTTCTAAAGGAGCTAGGTTCGTGAACTGCTTTCAAACAAAGTAGTCACAGCAGCCAGGCACATCAACTAACAATTTTCCTACACTAATAAATAAATAAAAAAACCCACATAAGATAGAAAAATTTTGGACTAATGAATGGTTGATTAGCTTAACAGAATATTTTATAAATATTTTCTAGAAAACATAGATCGTTATTTGAATAATAAATCCTTAAGATAAGTGCTGAACTAATGTCAATTCAAAAATAAACATTAGACAATAACTTGAGAAAAAATATATAGTACAGTACTATACAGTATTATATTAAAAGTTTGGGTTATTTTAAAGACTAACCTATGAAATTGAAAAAATGTTCAAAATTTCCTGTCTTATCTCATTTTTTTGCTAACAGTGCAGGTTTTTCTTTGCTTGTTTCAGGCTTTGAGAAAAGCAATATGAATTCTGCTAAGCCATGTTAAGTGGAAGAAAGAGACTAATGAAATGTTTTGCCTTTTCGCCAGGGGAAAGTTTTATCACGTGCAGTGCTTCAGCGTTGAAGAAGCTGAAAGATTCTGTTTGCCAGGGTTGCGGGGTCTCACTGAACAAGTCACATCACTACATCTTGAGATACATCAACAGCAGGTGACTTGTAAAATAATCCAATGTTAGTTTTCTCTCACTTTTTTGCTAATTTAAGCAGGTTTTTTTAATTATTTGAAACTATGATTTCAGTTGTCTTTAAGTGAGTGGCTTTTATTGCTATATCCAGACTAGTAATTCAGGTAACAAGCTGTTCATGGACTTAGAAACAACTCTTATTATTTGTTTCTAGGTTGCTGACAAGTCTTTCTTTCCTAGATGTAAAGGCAAAATAGTTGAGACTCAAGAGAAATGTAAGTCATAAAGTAGATGGACAGGAAAACACACTCCCTCACCCCTCCAGATCCTCAAAACCCTGATCCAAAAGTTAATTTTTTCTTCTGTAATTTCAAAATCTGTGAAACTTTTTTGGAGGTGGGAGGGGAACAATAACTTTTTTCATTTCATTTAACATTGTCAGTGGTAGAATACAGTTAAATATTTTATTTATGAGAGTGTGTAAAGTATGGCAGAATATTTTCAACAAATACATATTGTGTTATATCCATGCACAATTAGTAAGTGTGCAGTGCTTTTCTGAGAGGCAGATAAAGACAGTCTTGGAGATAATTTTTAATTTTTTTCTCTGTTTTTCTCTAGGCTTCTGGCAGCAGAGAACATAATTGGAAACCTGCTTTAATAAGTAAGTAACTTACAACAATTATCTAATTTACTCTATATTTTGTTGTAAATTGGAAGGGATTCTACTGTGAATTCAGTCATGTACAGACAGACATGAAGTTCTGAAATGTTACTGTGGTTTCACAACTGAGACAGGAACAATCCAAAATGTGACTTCTCAGTCCTCCAGCTGTAGTGAAGTCAGTTCAGGGATACTGAAGTTCTTAGAGCTTGAGCTTGTGTTTCATCACGAATCCACTCGACTCTCTCCTTGGTTTATTGGGTTGTAAGGATTTACTCTCTCAATTCAATGGAGGTTTAAGAATCTCTGGCGTTTGGGATTAGCCATACTTGCTCTTGGAAATTTATATTGAAAATATATCTGCTACATACTTGCGTGTGACTGCTTCAGTTTAAAAAAAATTCTCTGTTCACTGGAAATCTAGAGGAGACAAATCAGTAGGCTAGTAATACTGGTATCATGCATTGACTTTAGTTATGATGCTTGTAGAGGTAGAGGTGCTGCCCAGACTCCTGTGGGCTTCAGAAACTTGCTCTAAAACAGAGTTCCCTCCCTGCTGTTCATCTGCAAGTAACTTTTCCAGTAAAGATATTCCTGTGTTTCTCTCACAGGAGTAAGAAATCATTTTGTCATATTAAAAGTCATCAGGCTGTATCTGTAAACTTTCCATGTTTGGAAAACAGATGGTAAATGTAGCCACTATTAACATTGAGAGATTTAGCAGCAGAGAACCTTCTTCTACCTAAGTGGACATATTGGTTCTAAAGTTGTTCCTTCACTGGTCCTACCAAACACTTTGACCCCTAAAAGTTTTTGCTAACTTCTGCTTTCATGTTGTTTGTACTAATCTTCTGTGGCTTTGTAGAGAAGGAAGCATGCTGCAGATTCCTTGTAGTGTCTGCAACACTTGTGCATATTTATAAACATTCATAGGCATGTGGTCATTGTATTACTCCTATATTGTTACATCTGCTTTGTTATTTTTGCTGGTGTGCTGACTAGAATTTTTACATGGAGGTTAACAGGTTGCTCCTTACATGTGTGACAAATAGATGGTTTCACACTGAGCTCAAGTAACAGGAGCACCTGGAGGTCAAGGTAGTTAACAGCAGCGGCTAGCGGTAATTTGGTTAGTAAGTGAGCAATGCTAGAGGGTTTAGCTTTCAAGCATTAAATGTAGTGAGGCTTTCCTACCTCGCAGCAGAGTAAGGAGTATCAAAAAGTTAATTTAAGCTTTTCTACAGGGGCAGCAAATCAACCCAGACATCAGTTCTATTTCTTAGAGACTAGACACCAACTTTTAAGAAGGATGTAGTTGGGGATGGGGAAGAAAATTGAAAGAAACCCTCAAATCATAGCACCTGGGAACTTTCAGATGCATGCAAGATTGTTAAGAGAAGGCTTTAAAAGGACAGCTGAAGGCCAACTGTAGATGAAGAACACCTGAAGTGGTGAAAAGGCGAAGCAGCTGCTCTCACTGCTTTGCAGCCAGTTTCAGGAGGAGGGGGAGATTTCAGCCTGTTCAATGGATCTCTTTCTTGGTGGGTTCTCTATGTTGTCCATCTTATTCCTTGTCTCTAGGACTTGAAAAGAATAATTTGCCAGTTCTGTGGTGAGGAAGTGAAACAAGTACTAATGGAGCAGAGGCACTGAAGGTGTGTTAATTTTTGCTGATGGTCAGATGTGTGATTGATGTTCTCTGGGGTACTTGGTTTTTGCAAGCTTTTCTGCTGTTTGGGTTTCTTTCCTCTCTTCTTTCCCTCTCCCTTTGCGGGGACTCGGGTGCTTACCCTGCAGGCAAATTTTACTTACACTTTGTGCAGGCTTCTGAACCACAGGAGAGAAAAGTATAAGGATTCCAGGCAGTGGCATTTAAAAATTGCAACGCTTCACAAGTAGAGAAAAGTGTTTTAACCATCTTTTTGTGTCTTTCACACTCCTGTTCGTAATCCTTTTGCGTAGACTGTCTGTGATGGATACATATTCATTTACATTCTTTCTTTGGGTTTTCCAGTATCTCTGTGTGTTGTTTTTGAGAAAGAAGATGTGGGCAAATTAAGTTAAAGAAAGTACTTCAGGCAAATGGATATTGATAAGAGTATTTTGTGATTGTTGGGAAATCTGCAAAGTTCTTCCCTATTACTTATGTCCTATGATTCTAGTTTTTTTGAGTTTGGGGATTTTTTTGGTTGAGTTGGGGTTTTTTTGTGTGTGTGTTCCATGAAAGAATTCTAAGCAGTCAGTCCAAGTGGTGAATTTTTAGATTATTAAAACCTGACTTAATATAAAGCACACATCTCTGGACAATAATTGCCCTGAAAGGCAACGATTACTGGGTCTTATCATGGTTTTTAAATAGAGTAAGTACATCAGGATGAGGGAAATGTTTTAGAAAGGTGCTTCTGGAATTAATGACTTGGCTGTGACATCAAAGATAATGAAAAACAAACAAACTTGTGGTTGTGTCAGGAATGTGTTTTAAGCAAAGGATTTTGTATTTTGCTTCTTATTTCCTTCCCTGTCTTTACACTTCCCCCTTTCAGTTTATCTGAAAAATATCTGGAGTGCTGAAAAGTAATACAGAAAATTATATTAACTTGGAACAGTGCTATGTTAGGTGATTTGATCAGTTGAATTGTTACTTTTCTGTAGCGTATGTTCATTGACCAAAATCGTAACTGAGGGATTAAGATAAAAATGGCTTGTGTGCTCTTGTGCCTGCAGGAGGTTGGTAGTTTGTGCCTCTTGTAATCATGTGGCTTTCTTCAAACTGGGGGTTACTGGAAAATACACAATGCGTTTTAATTCTCCCTGTATCATACCATATCGTATACTGTATAAGGTTTTCTTTCTGTTTTTTTTTCTGCTTTTAAGCTTAAATGTCATTTTGAAACATTTTACTGGATTTGTTCATTTGATTTGCTTTTTATCTGGAGTTGGAGGGAGTTGGGGATACAGTAGACAAGTGTAGGGACTTATTAGGATACATGATAAAACTGTATTCTCTCTTTAATGACTCTCTATGGAGGATGTCCACTGATGGTTAACTGACCTTTAGGTAAGTCATAAGTCTTCCATATTGTGAAAAATATCAAAAGCAGGTTATGGGGAATTCTGAGTCAAATTTTTTAAACAATGAATCAAATGTTTCATTGAATGTACTTCAGTCATGAGTTCCATAAGGAAAGACAAATATAATGACTTGTGAAATACTGCATTTCTTTCTGAAGATGCTTACACTGATTTATCTTGTGGACAAACTGTCATTGGATTTGTTTGCACATATTTTTTGTGTAGATACACTGTATTTGCAGATCCGATCTGAAGTATTCCGTCACACAAATTTTTCTTATGCGCAAGAGTAACTCCTACAGGAAAATGGAATCTTGCAACAGAGGAGCAGTAGTAAATGTAGAAGGAATTTCATAAATACCTGTTTGTTTTCTGAATAAATAATTTTTTTCTGTTGTTCCCTTGCGTTACTTCAGAAGCAAATCGTTAAAATTCTGAGGATAGTTAGAATGATTCCTGCCCTCCTGCCTGCCCTTGATTGAGTCTATTCCTTGGCTGTTGCTAGCTTTTTTTGGCTGATTACTGGTCCTCCATTAATTTCTGAGAAGCAAAAAACTTTCAGGTGGACTTGACTATGCCTAAATCAGAAGTATTTCAAAAAAGTAATAAACAAACCCGAAAGAACATCTCTGTCTTTCTCTGCAAGGTCAATTGCTTAATCCTCTATCTGAGATTATACAAATTCGTCAGTGCCCAGTGGGCCTGCCTGTCATTGCCCTTAACCTTACACAGTCACTTGGCTGGTACAAAATAAGTGAAAAGAGACATAAAATGCTATCAAATCAGAATGGTCTTCTTTCACATCAGTCTATAATGGTATAAACGACTACATAAATTACAGCAGAAAGTGAGCTTTTTTTTTTTTTTTTTTCTTTTTGTCCATCACAGCATTTGAAGCAGAGCCCAGCCTTGGTGTAAACTCAGCAGTTCCTTTCTGCTTTTGTTTGTTTGTATAAAAGACTGAGTTTTTCAGAAGAAATGCGAACCTGAAGTGTTAAAACCTGCAAGGCTCAGACAGAGTCGTGCTGACAAGTGAGAGTAAACAAGTATAAAAATGGAAGGTGTTTCTGAGTATGGAAAAAAGAAAGGACTATCTTCTCATGGTTTGTAACTTAAATCTGAGCTTGAGCTGAGCTTATCTTTAGCTGGTGATTTCAGTACAGCCATGATTTGTTATGTAAACAAACACTTTTCACAGGGAAATTAGTAATTTACTAAACTCTACAATCCAAACCTCTAGTGAATTGTCTAAAAAAGATTGGTTTTTAACATGCATTTCCTTGTTGTTTTGTCATTACAACCTAAATAGAAAGCATTTTAAATACTTTCAGTAATTTCATGCTATTATTATTTTGTCTAAAACTAGCCATTTTTCATAACCATTTGTGATCTTCTTTATGCTAAATAACCTAGGACAATTAACATCTCTGTGACTTGAAGGAACTGTGAGAGGAAAGTCATGAGTGTGCTCATCTTTCTTACCAATTTCTCCCACTCCATCCTTTTTTTTTTTTTGTCCAGATCATAAATCCATTCTGCTCATTCTTTAATGCAACTTGTAATCTTGATATGCAGGAGAGGCGAAATGTACCTTGCAAATCAGTTGTCAGCCCCAGTGCAGTGGGAAGGCAGATCCCCAGAACGCGCTCAGGTCCTTGACCTGCTGTGATTGACACAGACACGCATGGCTGGTGCCGGGGCAGGCTCAGCAAGCCATGAAGTAGTTTTATTTAACCAGGGAATTGTCCATGCCTGAGAGTGTTACTCATACGGTGTGTGTCTGTGAATAAATATTTTTTAAGTTTACGTGTAAATGGTGCCTTTATAGCTGAACTGAATCCCTCGCCAGGATTGTAGTGCTTGATGTGTGTGTGTGCTGAACAGTGAAATGTTGAGCGTGGGAGGGGTCTCCTTGATGTACAAAAAGCTGGTAGCAATTAACTTCTCCTTTGACACTTAACCTGACCAAACCTGGTGTTCATGAAAGCGAACAAGAAACCTTCTTTGAAGGACAGTGCTGTGCTTGTGTCATGTTCTAACAAATGAGGCAGCTCTTACTCTCCATGTTACAGTGTGGCTTTTTTTTTTTTTCCTGTGGCTTTTTTTGTTGTGGGGTTTTTTTGGGGGGGTTTGGGGTTTTTTTAAGAGTTTCACCAGGCTCCATCTCTGTCCATTAGGCTGTAGAAAATTATGGAAGACACAGTTGGAGCAGCTCTTGTCTGTGCTAGGAACCAGTGGATTTCTCCCAGTAGTGGATCCTGTAGCATTATCCTGGCTAATCCCCAAAATCCCTTCCCTCTTGTACACACTGCATGATGGTATTTCAGGCTTATCCTGTCCCGTTAAGGTGATTAGGGTACCTGCTATTGAAAAGTGGTGTTCAGAGCCTGCAGTAACGCAAGAGGGAAGCGGCAGGAATATAGGAGTGAAATGGAGGGAAGAAAGCCAAACCATTACTTAATGCAACATGTGAAATATAGCAGTTGAGTTCTTGAAATATTTCACCATTTTAGGTAGCTGCCACACCTCAGCTATTAAATACTACTCTATTGCTGAAATGTGATAGCTGGGTGAGAGCTCTCTTTTAAGTTAACCTAGGGCTGGCAGGTTTGTTTGGGGTGTTTTTAATGGTATTTTTACCTTTACCTTACCTTTTCTGAGATATGTTTGGAGTGCTCACTTTTGGTTATTATCTTTTGTCTTAGGATAGGTCTTTTAAACGTGCACTTACAAGGTAGCTAAGGGGCAGTTTAACTGAAGTGCTCTTTTATTTCAACAAATGAATCCCTCTCTACTTCCTTGTGTATGTATGTGTGTGATACACTTAAACAGTTAGCAGTTGAATAACTAGTATTTTGTGCATATTTTGATGGTGTTTCTAAGTATGACCTTTTGAAATTTCTTGTTCATGTTATGATATTTGAGTGGAAAAAATACAGGTAAGTCTGTAACAAAGCTGTCATTCCAGATCTTCTCTGAACCTCTTCCCCTAGGATCTGGATAAATCTCTTTTTTTCCAAGCCATCACGTAAATCAAAGCGTTCTGAATGCTGGCTGATAGTGCCCTTGTAGAAGGCAGTTCGCTCATCTGTAGCACCTAAATCCTGCACTCTCACCAGCACCTGACGTGTGGGGAGTGTTGTTTGGAAACCTCTGCCTGATCTGCTCTTTGTATCTTGTTTTGTGCATCTCCTCAGACTTACTTGCTAATGCTGGCTGTCATCGTTCCACCTTTTGCACCTCCGATTCTCTCACCTTTTCTGAACATCTTCTGTTTCCACAGCCTGCTTGGGTTATTCCTGGGCTACCTTTTGCCCTGCTGCTGCCTCCCACACCTGCCTGTGCTCTGCTCACATATCACTTTATTATCTCAGTATTGAGCATCATTTGGAAAGTGCAATGCTGTCTAAAGTTATAGTCTTCACCAGCCAATCTATCAGGCTGAGGGATAGAGATTGCTTGGCAAAAGCTATGACCTTTATAATGATAAATATGTTGTCCTATTCATCACAATAAAAGTAAAGCATTGTCCCGACTTGCTGATAGGACAGTGCATGGACTAGAGAGAGCAATGTTATTCCATGCATGCCATTTCTATGTATGCAGGACTCTTATTAAAGAATTAGATAGAAATAAACACAGGCGTGAAGGTTGAATAAGACAGAATCATGTAATTTGAGAGATGTAATTAAAACACTATAGACAAGAAATTTATTACAGTTAAAATAATTTTGGAAAGCATTTTTCTATACTAAAGAGCTAATTTGTATTTTTACGGCTTGATTAATATACTGTGGTGAAGTTCTAAAGCTGCAAAGCATTAATTGTCAGAACTAAAACTAAAGATTAATATTTTACTTTTAATGCTTTCAGAGCAGTTTAATGCTGTTCAGTTCTCCATATTTCTGTATGTTTTAAGCAGCTAAAAGATTCTTTGAAATCAGGAAAGACTAATTGTTTTAAATTTAAGTAGGTTCAATGAGTAGGGCAGTGGACTGTGGCTCAGAATATCAGAGCTTAATTGTGGCACCTTTTTACTGCTCTTAATATGATCTACATAAATTTCTAACCCTCATTTTCTTTGTCTCCTTTCTGTAGTTTCAGGATGCTCTGCAGTTGTGGTTGTCCTTTCAATGTGTTTATAAGATTCCTGACACCTTGAGATCCTGATCTTAGCATCTTTTAGAGATATGGAAGAAAACAATGAATATTATGTACAAATGTGAACAACTTTTATATAAATAGTATACTGATATTACATCACTATGTACTCATGACATTTCTCTCTTAAGGAAATTGTATTTCCTTAAATTTTATACTAGGTAGTTTAAATGTCTTACAGTTATCATTTTTAATGAAAGAGGGAAATACACTGCAGATTTAATTTTATTTTTGCCAGTGCAATTAAAAAAATTATCTAAGATCCAGTAAAAAAATGCACAAAGCAGTAAACTTCGTATTTACTCAAAGTTGAATGTGTTCCATGCCATGTTTCTGGTCATGACTGAAAATTACTATTTAATGCAATGTAAAAGGGGTCACTCCTGACTTTTCAGTGCTGCTTTGTACCTTGAAAGAAACCCAGAGATCAGATTTTAAGGGTCCAGTACATGTATGCTTATGCATGTCTTTTCTGCGATCTGTGCACTAAAGACAGAGGTGCTTCATAGGAAAGAAAAGAGAAGTCGTATATGGTGAAGGATATATGGGCTGAAATCTTACCATCAACATTACAAGAGAGGTTGGAATCATAAGGTTGTTATCTTCTGATTTTGAAAACTGAGTCACTGAGCTGATTGTGTCCCCCCTTGTAAAGTAGTAAAAAGCTTCTACTGTATTAAAAAAAAATAGGGGACTCTAAAAGGAGGGATTTTTTTTGTTTGTTTCTTCCAGTATACATGCTTGGCAAACTTACCAGCTTCCACATGGAATGATTTGATCTCATTCTCCTCTTCTGCTTTTTCAACCCAACACAATTTGTCTAGAGGAATCTCTGTGCTATTATGAAATAGCATAATGGTATTTTCTTTCTTAGTTCAGGAGTTTTATCTTCTTTCCCCAACTGNTTTTTGGTAATAGTGGAATGTGTTATGGTTGGAGGGCGTTTTTTTTGTTTGGTGTGGGGTTTGTTTTTATTTTGCTTGGAGGGGGCTGCGGCTGGCATTTTTGTCTTAAAAATAACATTTTAAACAGTCTACAGGTCTCTCAGATATTTTTATTATTATTAGTTTAGTTTAAATTTGTAAACAGGAGACCACAGAAACACCATTTGTCTTTTTATTTAAAGAAATCAGACTTGCCAAGCTTTGTTTTTACTGCTTAGAAATGTGGAAGTATTTAATGTTTATTTAAAATTTGCTTTAGGCAGCTTCTGTGAGTTTATTTGCTCATGAAAAGAACATCAGAGCATTTCAATTAAGCAGTGTTACTATACAGTTTGATACAGAAAGATTCCAGACATATTTTTGTATATATCTCTCTTCATTTTCCCTGGAGCTTTTATCAGATAAGTAATGTTTGGGATAAAGCTAGGTGGAAGAATAATAAAACCAGAAAAAATATGGTTTATATTTTTGATCAAAAGCCATTCTGTTCTGTTCCTGAAAGGTTTAATTAGCTCTAATTTTCTTTGAAATTAAAAAGAAGTTATTCTGTGGTTGTATTCTCCCGACAGCTATTTGATGGCATGCGTTAAGTCTATTCTTTAGTGTTATTAAGGAATATTTTGTAACTGTGAATTGTTTTAAAGCATTTTCCCTTCTCTCATACCTTGAAATTTTACAGGAAAAAGAGGTTTCAGATTAACGAAAAATATTTGAATGGGCTACCAGTCTCTTCTTAGTGCAGATGGGCTCCAAATTATTAAAATGGTTTACTAAGAGGGTTTATCTGGGGATACTATCAGTTTGATGAATGTTGAACAGAATACAGCTGCAGGCATCAACAGTCAATTACCTGAGCAGCCTTTGTCCACTGTTATTTTCAATTTGAGCCAGAACCCTGTCCCTTTATACTCATAACCCATCACCCAGCCTCTTTAGTTATACTAACCTGAGGGGAGAAATCAAATCTCTGCTGAAATGTTAAAGAAAATACAAAAATATTCTTTCTGACTAGTGTGTAATCCAGGCAAATTTTCTCACTCTGCTGGGGCTTCATTGTTATGAACCTTTTGACCAAATTTATCAGGCTGATGGAGATTTGGTAAAGCTTTAGAGAGTGCCATTGAAATCCGTATCCATTGAAATTAAAATCACTTTCCCCTTGCACAGAAAGTGAATGCAAAGTTGGTAATAAAAGTGCCTTTTATTAAAGAGGATTGCTTATGTCAAAAATGTGCACTTTAATCTGACTGCCTTTGAGCTCATTAGGTTTTATCAATCTTGAATATATTGGAAGCTAAGGAAAAAAATGAATTTCAAAATGAAGTCTAACATTGAGATAGTGTGTAAAAAAAAAAAAAAAGTAGCAAATATGAGACTGTACAAAGTTGTGTTCTAGAACCAAAAAAAGTCTTGGGATTAGAACACGGTTTGAAGGAAAATTATTAAGTGTTAAAGATGGTAGGACTTAAAATTAACTTATCTGATTTCACATGATTAAAGTCTTCTACCTTTATCATGCTTCATCATAGGTGTGATGACAGACCTTGGAAGCAAAGGAAAGCAGATATCCAGTTGGGAATATTTTCTCAGTGTTGTTTATTTCAGTTGTTGTTTTGACTCATACCGTGTACTCAATACAGAAAAGTACAAAACCCAAAGATGGTGCATAAGAGTGGATTGCAGGAGGTCTCTCCCCAGTAAATGTGAATTTATAAAGATGCACACCAGTTCACTCTGGAGTGTCTGTAACCAAAAAGTTTTGCCTGTTAGGTAAATTTTTGGACCAACCAACGTTTAATGTACAGGCTGTGTGAAGAGGATGATGTGACTGCAAGCCTGTGGAGATGATAAGCATTGCTGGTGAGATTGGTTAGGAATTTCAGGGTACCAAATATCATCAGTGAAACAGCTGGGTTTTGGTTAGCCAGACCTAGTTGTACCAGGTAGAGAGTGAATGGCTTTTTCAAGTGATTGTGGTTACAACACAGAAGTCTTCCCCACACAAGAACACATTTTATCTAGTGGGACAACAGGGATTTCTGAAGTACTTTGGATTTTACCCATACTAAAGGAAGAACTTTTCAATGACTTTATTAAACTAGTAGTTCAGACCTTTTTCATGTCTTTTCTCCCTGTTTTACTTACTCCCTCTATGCTCTGCTTCTTTCTGAAATTGAAATATCAGTACCCAAAGAATTGTCTCCAACATCATCTAGGTGAAAGCGATCTGGTTTACTGGGCTTTTGCTTACTGCTGGTGAAGAAACTGAAAATGACATTTCTGTGCAAATGGTTTAGGTTGTCATTCTCCTATTATAAATTCAGAAAGGTCAATAATTGAAAGATCTTGTCAGAAAACTGTGTGTCATTGTTTCTAAGAGGTAAATTTTGATGGGGCTTGGGATAAATTTAATCTCAGTTTTAGAAATGGGCAGGCAAGAAAGATGAACTATCTCTGGCTTCTTTCTTGGAGGGGTTGAGGGGATCCAACATCTCTTTTATGCCATTGATGTGGGTAACTGGGGGCTGACTGGAGATCTTGCTGTGAAGTAGGGGTTTATGCTGCTATTGTCTATGGCTGGTAAGATGGTTCCTGTTTCTGAGATCTCAAAGAAGGGGCATAACTGGTGTTCTCCTTGCTGCTGTAACAATTTTGTTGGGGATTTTTTTTGGCAGTTCAAAAAAACCTAAACAAGGCTCACCCCTCAACTTTGCCTCCCCACCCCTCAAAAAAGAACCTCAACAAACCAGACACAAGCTGTTCGAGAGAAATAAGATTGTTTCAAAGGAGTAGATTTCCATTTAAGAAGTAGGAAATAACAGAAATAGCTAATGCTTTCTGGTTGGTGGTATATTTTATGCCATGAAGAATATGAAGCTTCATCTGAAAAAATAAAGGGGGGGGAAGAAAAAAAATTCTGGGAATGTTTTCCCTTCTCCCTGTGGGGAGAAGGTATTTATATACACACACTATACATTCTAAAGCAAAAACCTCCTTGAATGCCAAAATCTCCTTGGGAAACTAAGTGAGAGAAAAGAAATTCGTGAAAACTGAGTATAAAAGGATGAATTTAGACTAATTTTGAGGTTTACGTTCTATCATCAGTTGGATAATACTAATGCTCTTAAGCAAATATATGCAATATATGAAATAGGTTTCTTTGTGGATCTTTGATTCTTCAAGCAAACAGAACGTGAATGGGATAGGTCAACTCATATTTCATTTGCTGGTGGAACTCGTTCATGTTTTAAAATACCATGGCCTCTGTTGTTGCTTTGCATCTTCTGTATTGTAGAAGGTAGGAAATTCCTGTTACTCCGGAGTATCACTTGGCTGAATTTAGGTTTGTGTTGGATGCCACTGTTCTTAGAAACTGTTTTTCGTGTTACTCTCATACTGAGTTTCGAGTAACTTGTTTTTTATCCCAGATGGTTTAAGAATATTTCCTTAAATGAGCAATCAGCCAAATGTATTTGAAGGGACTGTGTGAAGCAGACTTTCTAAATTTCATTTTAAAAAAGCAGAAGTCTGTGTTAGAAGGGATATAAAGTCCCATCCTGATGTCGTTTATTCACAGTGGAAGATATATCATAATTCACCTGTGGGAGCTGAAATATAGCCATGACAGGCTATGGAAAATGACTGCAGATTGGCAGAGGGGGAGGGAGGAGGTCTGTGAGATAATGAGACCCTGCAAGTGACTACTTTGGCATACGTGGGTGTGTGACAAATGTGACAATTAATAAGCATACAGTTCACGTTCCAAAAAGGCTTGGAAATTATCTGTAATACACTTCATTTTTCTCTGGGAAACCACTTCACACTGTGTTTTGTTTATTTGTGATGATGGTAATTAATATTTATACATAGCCTGGGTAAAACAAAGGATATTTTTTTAATCTTCTGGGATGGAATTGATTTCCTCCTAAAAAAAGAACTGATTCAATATATAGAAAATCTTATATTTCTGTCAGGGCTGCTAAATCCTCAGAATGCTATTTGTGTGTATGCCCTGGATAAAAATAGTAAATGTATATATAGTTTTTATCACTTAAGTCCTTTCAGCATCTCCCCAAGATAAGAAACATTTGTCACATTTTGAAGGGGTTTTCATTGACAAAGGCTTCAATCATGCAGAAAGCTGTTTTCAGATTTCCATAAAACAAAGCAAGGCACCATTTACATGATAAATTGCTCCTAGACAACAATCTTAGCTGACTACCCAAGTGCTTGATTCTGTTATCACTGATTTGTCCTTCAGTTCTCAGCAGAATGAAAATGAAGGACTTGCAACTAATTGTGCCAGGAAAACTGAGCTAATTTGCTCATACTGCCAAAAAAAACCCCAAAATTGTAAGTCGTTAGAGTTAAGCGTAAATAATATCATATGCAATAACAAAAGATTATTGATGGCCATACTGTCATACAAACAGCCCGAGGGTAATATTTTGTAGTGAAATAAATTCTTGAAAGATCTAACACTTTTTTTAAAAAGCATGAAGACATGTATTTCTAGATGTCCCTGACAACTCTGTGTCTTCCAACAAAAGCTGTGAATCTTTATTTTAATCAGTACCAATCAAGAGGAGGAAATAAGGTTTAGATATACAAAGATGTTATGGAGTCCTGTTATTAACAAATCTTATTCTGATAAAATATCAAACTAGATATATGTTTAGTTTTAATTTATAAAAATGCAAACCAAGAAGCTAATTGATACTTTAACTAATATCATGCTGAACTGCTAGTCTGCTTTAAGTGCTCTGTTTTATCTGTTCCCAGACAGACTGACAGTTCAAAATGTTGTTGAGTATGCCAAAGGAGAAAATCTGACCTCAACAGACAGTTCAAGCATTCCCTTCTTGAAGATGCCATATATTTTTTCAAAACTGTTTTGCAATAAGATTAAAGGAGCATTGACACTTACGTAGACACTTTTAGCTATTTTGGTCACAGTGAAATATTTTCCCTGCAAGCTAATATTATGCATAATGTTAGCTGGCCCTTCTGTTCTATGATTATCTGCTCTTATGCTTTAATCTTGCACCTTTTTATTGTTCCAGGGAGCCTTAAGTTGGTGTGGGTTTTTCAGGTTTTTTTGGGTTTTATATTCTTTTTTTAAAAAAGCTATTTCCTAAATTCTTAACTATCATTTTTCGTGCTTTTTGAAGTTTCTGTCGTTATTGTAACCATTATTTTGATAAAAAATAACCTTAGGACAATAGGCTTGAAGATGAAGCGATATTGCTTTTAATTTTGGTCTGCATTGTCTTGTTTTCAAATTAGACTTGGATTTGGTTGCTAACCAAAGGATTCTGAAACAGAATTATATTGTGGTCTTGTTAGAAAGCAAATAGGGTAGAAAATAACTAAAATGTAATCGTGAGGGACAACTAGAATAACAGTGAAAACACGTAATTTCGTAACTTTGTGACCCTAAACAACTCGGTGGTTCCAGGTCATCTGTTGATGTTCCTGTCTCTATTACTGTGCAGCTACTACACCTTAACTATCACGATTAAAATAGATACTGAGAGATACTCAGAAGAGGAGAAGTATAAAGACAATTTATTTTATATATATATGGGTGATAATTTTTTGTGTATTTTTTTTCAAATTTCCAAAGCACAAGAAGAAAATGGATCTTATTTGGACTTCCAAATAAACACAAATCCAAAGAGAAATATAACAAGGTTTGAGTTTCAGGATTATTTATTTATTTAGTGTCAGGAGTTCTGCAGAGATAGGAGCATGCCCTGTGTGGGTTTCTGTAGATATTTTACGCTAAACTATTCAGAGACTGTTCAGTCAGATGTAGGTTTAAACAGAAAAAAATGAAACTGAAGAGTTGTGTTTTAGTTTCCTTGGTGTGAGTTTTGGTTGTGCCATTGCTGTTTTTTGGGTTTTTTCCCCTGATTTTCTTAAATAACTTATGTATCTCTCTGAGCTAATTATGTAAACATTGATGGGCTGCACGAGCAACTTAATTTGGAGTTCCAGACTTCCGGCTGATATGTTGTCTTCAAGGCCAAATTTGAGTCCTTATGCAGTCTAAGTAATAACTGAAAGGAAGCATAGCTTTTATTAATAAATATTGATATTCAAATCAAAGACTTTTCCACATTAAATTCAGTAATTGAGTGATTAAGAGAAAAGACTGATAGAGAAAAGGTACCTGGCTTACTGGTGCTGCTTTTCCTCCTGTACTATCTCACTGCACATGTAAAGGATGCTATTTGAGTTAGAGCTTGTCAAGTTTTCTATACTGCACATATAATTTAATTAAATTTTGTGAGTAGTCTTGCCTCCTGGTACTGTTGTATTTAATGTGTTAATAGTTACAATACTGATAATCAAATTGGATCATCAAATTCACCATAAATCCCATGTATGACACCCAACCTACCTCTAATTAAAAATAGCATAGAATGGTTTGAATTGGAAGGGACCTTAAAGACCATCTAGTTCCAACCCACTGCCATGGGCAGGGACACCTCCCACCAGCCCAGGTTGCCCAAAGCCTCATCCAGCCTGGCCTTGAACCCCTCCAGGGATGGGGCATCCACAGCTTCTCTGGGCAGCCTGGGCCAGTGTCTCACCACCCTCACAGTGAAAAACTTCTTCCTAATGTCTAGTCTAAATTCACCCTCTTTTAACTTAAAACTCTTACCCCTTGTCCTATTGCTACACCCCCTGATCAAGAGTCCCCCCCATCTCTCCTGTAGCCCCCTTCAGGTACTGGAAGGCTGCTCTAAGGTCTCCCCGGAGCCTTCTCTTCTCCAGGCTGAACAACCCCAACTCTCTCAGCCTGTCCTCATAGGGGAGGTGCTCCAGCCCTCTGAGCATTCTTCTAGCCCTCCTCTGGACTCATTATAAGAGGCCCATGTCCTTCCTGTGCTGAGGACTCCAGAGCTAGACGTGGTATTCCACAGGAGCAGAGTAGAGGGGGGGAATCAGTTCACTCAGTCTGCTGGTCATGATGCTTTTATGCAGCCCAGGATACAGTTAGCTTTCTGGGCTGCAAGTGCAGCTATATATACTATATATATATAAACTATATATATAAAGAAGTGGTTTAGGGGTAAAAACACAAATTAAAAAAAATGAAGAGAAGGCAGAAAGTTCTCTAAGGAAATATAATTCTTAAGTTGTGTGGATTTGTCATTTGCCGGTAATCTAGGATGATGATTCTTGGACTGTCCTCTGTAGAGCACTTTTATGTAGTTGGAGGAGTTACTTTTGACAAAATTGTGCAGCAATGATGAAAAATTGAAATAAGAGGTCAACCCACTATCCTAGGAAATTTCACTTGGGTCTGGCTTCAAGGAGAATTGCCACTGTTCCCTTATGTTTCTCTGTCTTATGGGCTTCCTGGAGAAGAAATTAAGTTAGTTTCTCTTTCTTTAATGTTTCTGTGCTGTAAGGACAGCTGAGTTCAATATACTGTTGGTACAGAAATTGGAAGGGAGAGACAAAAGAGAGCAAGCTAAACAGCAGAATTATCAGGAGTCATACAATTTATAAGTCTAAATAATATGCACTTCAAGCAATCAGGTGAGAAAAATATTAGTAAACGTAAAAAAATTAGTAAGTTAAATAATCTGTTCTATTTGTGGCACATAGGAAAACACAATAAACAGAATAAAATTTACATTCCCTTCACAACAGTGAGCAAAGCAGGTTCAGTCCTCACATTAAAGTTAGGATTATGGTCTTCATGCAGTTTCATTTCAGGTGAATTAAAACTGATGGTGAGGCATTCTGTTATAGAAACGAACAAATCGTGTTTCAGTCCTCTCCTAAGATATAAAGAAGTTGAGGGTTAATCCATGAAAGTTTATGAACTGAAAATATTTTTTCTGCATCATATGTTGCACTGTTACATAGCTCTATGTAAGATAACTGGGCAAGCATGTTTGGGCTGCTTCGTTGTCAAAAAAGAATAGAGATAAATTTCAAAGTTAAAACCAGAGAGAGGGAGGAAGGAAGTTTGTTGTGTTAGTAAAGCAGACACTTTACTACTTGGTCATCAACATTTCTAATTATGACACATTTTATCCTAGGATATAACGAAGTTTTTTCTATGTGAAAATTCGTGTGTTTTTAGTAAACATTTCACATTCAATTTAAAAACATATGTATTTCTCTACACATACAGAATTAGAACACTTTTAATCCCCTCTCAGCAGAAGTGTGTCTTCAAAAGGAGTCTAGTTTTTACTAAGATAATGAAAATGCTCTTCACTAAATATTTTTGTGGGTTACCTCTGGTGGGCAGCTCTGCACCACACAGCTGCCTCTTTACACCTCCCCACCCCTAGTGGGAGGGGAGAAGAGGAAAGAAAGAATATAACTGAGAACCTTCTGTAGGGGGAATGTGAATTTTTTTTTTTTTTAAGAGTTTAATAAGTGAAGGATTAAGTGGAAGAAGAGAGAACAAACCAAGTGATATAAAGGCAATCACTTACCACCTCCCAAGGGTAAACAGATGCCCATCCAGTTTCCAAGCAAAAGCTGTCAAATTCTCCTAAATCCCTCTCTTTTCCCTTTTATTGCTGAGCATGACTTTATATGTTGGATTTCTCTTTTTTTNTTGGTGTTTTTTTTTTTCAAATGATAAGGACAGCTTTGGTACCTGCATGTACACATATATATACACATATCAGTTACAAGCAGTGCTGTACTTAACAAGTGTACAGACCTAGGAGATGTGTTCTTGTAAAATCTGAAATTCTGTATAATAGCCTGGATTCTCTGCCCTTCTCTGGTGAAGCTCTAAGTGATTCTATTTGTCTCCTTTGTGAGTCGGGTAGAATAATTGCCAGTTTTCTCTTGCACACAAGCAGAATGCACCTATCATTCAAGTATAATTTGAAAAAAAAAAGTAAAATAAAATTTTAGACCATCTCCTTAATCAGTTCTCTTAAGCTTTTCCAGCGTTAGAAAAGTAGAAGCACAAAAAGAGATTTAGAGCAAAGGATCTGCTATAAATAAGAAAAGGACAAATAACATAAGGCGTTGCCGGTGTTAAATTATGAGTTTCAGCTATTGTCTGGAGGTGGTTTTCTTCACTCATTACCATTCTAACCAGCTGCAGAGTTGGCCTCTGAAATGTACATAGAAGCAAGAGTTCAAAGGTTAGGAAATAATGAAAGATGATGCCTACAGTCTAGTAATGTGATAGCTTTTTCCTGTTGAGGGAAATGCATACAATCAAAAATCCAGAAATTACAATAAGATGTTTAAGTAACTGTCTTAAGTAGCATTAAATGGGAGAAAATTAGAGAAGATCACATGAAGATTATGGAAAATGATGTCTATTAGTGTCACTTGTGGTTACAGCACTAAACAAATTGTTCTTTTTAACAGTTTGTTCTGACAGTCCTTCTGCTGTGAAATCTAATGCAATGTTTCACTTCATCTCCTTCCTCATCTCTCCACTGCAAACAGGGAAAGTGGCTGGTCACACTTCCAGTCTTCCTTCTTTTCTTCTACCTGGAAGATAGTGGTAGCCCTCTGGGGTTCTTTGAAATGTGGCTGGTGAGGAAGATATTCTGCTGTTTACAATGACTAGCAATGCTTGCAAGCATACAGAGAGCTTAATTAGTTTTTCTTTATCTCTGTTTGTGTGTGTCTCAAAGTCTCTCGGTGCTGAAATATATGCTCTCTCACACACTCCAAGGAGAAGAGAGAAGTACATTGTGAATAAGCTCGTTTTGAACATCACCTTATGGTTTCAGCAGCTCTGTTGGCTCTGTGCTTGGAGCAGTGGGAAATGTTTGGCAGCTCGGTTCTGTGATTTTTCTGTGTGTTCGTCAGTTTGATCCAAATGGGTGAACAGCTGGGATCTCACCATCTTGGAGACAATTGCTTACTGGAGTTCATTTCTCTGGCAGACATTATGCTGTAATCTTACTGAATGGTGCTTTGCTGTTTTCCTTTCCTTTTTGCCTAATGAAAAGAATATTGAAGTTCAACCAGAGGATCTTTATTATCTCTAGCCATTCATTATACATTAAAGTGCCTATTATTATATTTCCAAACTTGAGGGAAGGCATGACAAACAAGATTTTTTTGTGGACCTAGTTTAATGGTTTTCTTTTTCCTTCTTTGAAAATGGAAATAAATGTTTTTTCTCATTTGAAAAACACCCAAACCATATCACTAAAGTTCTCTAATTATATGCAGTAGACCCACAAATGACCCCCTTGAGAAAGTTTCTGTTTGTCTCTAGAGGGGATGATAGAAATCTTGATTCTCCCAAAGGGAAATAAGTAAAGGCATTCAGGCAAAGATACTCTTGAAGTATTTCTGATTGGTTGGTTTGTATGCTTGTTGGTTTTGGGGGTGTTTGTTTGTTTGTTTAAGTAGTGTAAATACTTTAATAGAATTATGGGGTTCCCCAAAACATGAAGTAATACTATATTGTTGATTGAAGGACATGCACCTCAGTGCCAGCAAGTAGCTCCAAAAATGTAAATGAAATTTCATATCACAGATTTTTCTTATAATATGGTTGATTTCAGACATCAAATAATTTTTATTTTATTTTTAAAAATGTTTTTCCCCTAAGAAACTGATATTAATGCGTTTCTCCTCTTGAAAAGAACACCAAATGTGCTAAAATCACTAAAACTACTTACCAGTTAGGGGAGAACAGCCCTGGTCAGGTATCCTGGTTCTTCACAGAGGAAGTAATTGATCTGTTTCTTGGTTTTGTGGTGGAGAAAACTAAGGCAAAAACAGGTGAAGTGAATCATCTATGTTCACATAGTTAGAAAATAGTAGAACCAATTTTATTTTTAAAAGTCATGGACAAATGTTAATCTTCTGGGTGACTGCTGGTTACTTGCAGTCAGCTGATCTGGTTATCTTACTACACATTATAACCTCTCTGTGTAGTCATCCCTAGAGGAAAAGGAGCTCTTTGTCTACATCTATTGATAAATTAAAACAAGAAACATCGTGACTTCTTTGTATAATTTGCTTTCCTTGGTTTAAGACTTTATCCCTGGTGTGACGAAATGCAATTGTTATTATGTGCCTCTTTGCGCAACAGGAGTATATTTAATGTATTCTCAGTAAGGAAATTATTATAACTGCAATCTCTGTTGTATTCCCCTGGGTAATGGAAGAGAAGAGCAGGAAGGCTCTCATACTCTTTGACCTCCCCAGGGACATGATGGAGTCCCCATTGCTGGAGGTTTTCAAGACACAACAGGTCAGGATGCTAGATAATCTCTTCAAGGCACTCTTCCATGAAAGGTTGGACCAGGTGATCTTTTGAGCTCCCTTCTAACCTGAGCTATTCTGTGATTTCTGTGATTTAAGACAATATCGTGGCTAGTGGGCTTGCAGTGAGCAGAGAAGAGTAAGTGAGAAAGCTGAGGATCTTCTTCCTCTCTTCCTCCTGATTTTTATTTTTACTCTCTGACGTTGAAATGGANGTCCTTCTTTGCTGCAGGAAAAAAAAAAAACTGGCCTAGAAGCTGCATGTGTAATCGCAGTCCAGCTAGGAATAACCTTTTCAATTAATAATTTTCTCTTCACAACCTGTTCTCTGTTAGTCCAATCCAGAGTGCAATTCTCTTGATATGTTAGCTTTCCAAGAGAAACAAGCAATAAATCTCTACACTGGTGCTTGGAGCAAATACTTTTTCCCAGACAGGAGAGATGATGATCTATATAGAGAGATTCTACTTCTAGGTGATTCTATCTTTTTTTTTTTTTTTTTCCCTTTTCCTCAGCTATATTTTGTGGAAAAATATTGAACATTAGACATTTTTGGAGGTTGGAAAAGAAAGGGTTTCTTAAAATAAAATCTTTCTATTAAAAGCTTTGTTCCAAAAGTTATTGTGGTCCAAATACCTAGTAGAAGTATGGAAGCCTGTATTTGTAAAAGTGTTGCCCAGGTCTAAATGTCTTGGTGATCAGGCCTTCAGGTTTTTTTGTTTAGGCTTTGGGCAGCAATCCTCTTCAGGTGCAGCTGTGTTGGTAGGAAAGGTCATGCCTTTCTGTAAATGGAGTCGTTAATGTGCTAAATTAACCTTGCTAACTCTTCCTAAAGCGAATTGGAGAGAAATCTCATGAAGTGGTTTGTGGCAGCCCTGTATTTATCAGACCGAGAGTCCTAAATGCAAAGAAGTTTAGATATTTTTTGTAATGCTGGTATTTAATTTGACAAACCATATGTAGATAGATGCTTGTCTGAATGTGAATCTAGTTTCAGCAAGGGGGATATGACAGTATTTTTGTCAAGGTTCAAAAGACAAACTTTCAGAAATTTAGTGTTTTGGGGGAAAAGCCTGGAGGCTCAGTCTTCAAAGAAACTGTCAAAGAAACACATTTAAGTTAATGCATCTGTTAGAAGTGATGGGAATTGTGCTGTAGATGTTATGTCTATTAGCCAAGACACTGAAAAACTGAAATGGGATGGAAGGAATTTTATCCCACTTGTTTCACAAGGAGACTTTTCTATTCAGTGCATATATCGTGCTGCAAATCTAGCTCAGGTCTTCCCCCATTAGTG
>VZTO01027925.1:41524-52429 GCA_013400615.1 Syrrhaptes paradoxus | reverse complement strand
TATTAAGAAGTATTGCTATAAGAACTCATTGCTCTCTTGCCATTATAGCAAGTGGTTTTTATTACAGTGTGAACAGCTCTCACTTGACATTCATCAGGAAGTCCTTATAGCAGTAGGAATGTCTCTCTTCATTTCTTTATGCTCTGAGGTATTTCTGTTCATTTCCCATAAATGAGCAAAAAAACTTCGAACTCCTGTCTCTTAATATTCATTATCCAGGGGGCTTTTCTTTCTGGCTGCTTAAACAGCTGACACAGTAGGCATTGTCTGGGGGTGGCCAGGAACGTGCTAGATAGACAGCTGTTTTAAACTGAATTACAACATAGTAGATAGCCAAGTTCGAGGTACTGGGATTTTCCTACCCACTGCCATAGGTGAAAACAGGTTTGCAGGAATAGGTTTTCTGTCCTAAAAGTTGTAGATGACTGATTCTTGTCATGTTTTGGAATGCTCTGATGATAAGAAGCAAATGTCTTGTGAAATAAACTGAACAAAGTGCAATTGGTGGGAATTCCCATATTTCTTACATCTTTCTGTTCTGTTAAGTTCTTCCAGACATTATTCAGGTTTGTTGATATCTGTGTGTTGGTTGATATATGGTTTGTTGATATCTGTGTCCATTTCTAGCCCTCATTCTGGTCTGGTAAAACCGTAGGTAGACAGTAGACATGGCATCTCTCTACATCCTCTAAGCACAGGGTAATGGGTCATATGATGGTCAAATCTTTTCATGTTCTCAGTGATTTCTAAATTATGAAATCCCTCAAATGCAGTTTGTTCTTTCATAAAAGTAGTGATTAACATGTAAATACCACTGCAAAATCATTGTGCAAAATGGTCTGCAATCCCATCACCCTTTCAGTCACTCTTTTTAGATTTTCTGTTCTGCCTCCATGGTGTGTTGTTTGAATGCATTTCTGAAGTGCATTAAACAGCACAATTGGCATCTCTGCGGTTCTTGGTTTTGCCTTTTCTTTCCAGTGGGAAAAATTATTTTAATGATTTAAAACCTATGTTTGCTTTGTCCATTATTGATGACAAGGTCAAAGAAGTTTTCTTGTGCTTAGAGTGCACAAAAGATTTTTAAGAATCATTTCAGACGATGCTCAAAATGATTCTTAGGTCAAAGAAAGCAAAAAAACTTTTGTGAACACCTGGACATCTCCCTTAGGCCATTGGAATAGATTTATAAATCATAATTTCCATCTTAAACTATTGGGGAATAGCTATTGCATGGGTAGCTTCTTGCCAGAATATCATATGCCTGGCTATAAATACCAAGATTTTAAATTTGTCTGGATTCTAGGGGAAGACTGCACAGAAAACAGAAGCAGGACACGATCTGCTCCAATAGGGTGAGTGTCTAAAGAGATGTACTAATTGCTTAAAGCAAGATGTATTACATTGCTGTAGCCCAGAGCCTAGAGTATTTTTAAGCAGTAACGGAAGCTATATTGTTATCTTCATCCAACAGGAATGAAGTCTTCTTGCCACCAAGAAGAAGCTCCACTTCTCACTTAAATAACACACATATTAAAAATGAACACCTTGTATTGGAAATAACTCCAAGGCAAACACAAGCTGCTGTTTGTGTTGATGTAAAACTTTCCTCTGAATGTCAATCTAGAAAAACTGTTTCAAAATCCATCTAATTTTTAAGAGACTGGGTACATTTGATGTCTTTCTGCAGCCTCTCCTTTCACATTTTCATGTTGGTTAGGGCTACTCTGCCTTCCACTCCCTTGGCTTTGGTAGCTATTTCTTGATGAGAAAGAAAATGTGCTTCGGACCGTTTCAGTGCCATTTGAGTGATCATACAGATAGCCAAACACATGGTGACTGTAGAAGGACCCCTTTTAGAAAACTGATGAGTCCTGTCAGAGAGCCACCAAACACAATGCTGTCTAGATTTAGAGTAGACCTTATCTGCCAAGACTGGTAATTACCTCCTGCAAGTGGGTGGCTTGTCTGGCCAGTAGTCATGTTTGAGCAGAGAGAAGTATTCAAAGTTTGCATGATCTAGTGAGCTGGTAGGTAGTTTTGAATACTCTAGAAAGTAGTTATTTCCACAAAGATTTAATCACCCAAATATTCCTGTTACTACAAAATTTTAAAAAAATGGTAACAAGGCAGATACAATGATCAGCTGAAAATGCATATCACAAACATCAGTTTTGTTTTTCCTGACACTGCATGGACGCTATCGTGACCCTACTACAATCAGTAAGAATTCTCTCTCCGACTTTGGTACAAACAGGACTTTTCTATTAAGGAGAATGTGAACTGCCTTTTAGTGGCAGATGATCTAGGGGGGTACACTGTTGCAGCACTGGCGTCGATCCAGTCATTTTCCTGGTAAACTCAAAAGAGAATTGCTGGCCAACTTTCTTTCCATACCAACTTCCACTTTATTTTAATATTTACCTTAGATGAGTGCATTGAGTCATTGTGAAAGACTACCAGCTGAAACACTAGCATTATGCTGATTGTGAGCAACTGTTTATCTTGTTTTCCATCACTACAGAGATGGCGGTTCCTCTCCTGATGAGGTACAGATGAAGCAAAGCAACCCTGGCCAAGCCATTGTTTGCACTCTGTGTTGAAGACACAAAGTCCTAAGTCGCTTCCTCTCTTAATTAGAGCATTGTAGAGCCTCTGAGCCTTGCTAAGACTGTTTACCTTGTAGCCTATGAGTATCAATATTTGAAAATTTTTGGTTTTAGTATTATATTTTCTTTAACATTTTCTGTATCCTTCCTGAGATCCCAGGTTCTTGCCTGTTTCTCCATGGCGTGTATGGCTGTGAACGTTAGATCTAATCTCAGGTTCCCTCTATGAGCTCCTTGTATACTTTTCATTGCTGTTTTACAGTCTTATCCAAATTTCCAAATAAATTAAGAAAAGGTTCAAACTGCTGCTAGAGAATTCAATTTTTTTGATGTAGGGAACATGAGGACAGCTAAGACATTCTGAGAGATGTTGAAGCTGGGGTGAAAGAACGGGAGTACCAGGGACAAAGAATTCCTCCTACTCATGGGGTCCCTCTTACGGGAGAGGAATTCAGACAAGCCTTTCTCCTGAGTCAGTCATAAGTGACACACAGTTTCGACCCAGGAAATTCAACAAACAAACAAAGGACATTTTAATTGCACTGTACATTCTTGTTCTCTCAGGCACTTATTCAAAGTGCTTGTCCATTTTTAATGGCTTTCCAGATGCTAAATAAATTACTACATTTATCATTGTAAATTTTTTTTGTTTGTAATGTTTTTTCACCGTGCATTAGTGTGAACTAAAAATAACAGGCTATTCTTTGGCCATTGAAAACATGTATATTTGCATAAGAGATGCTTCATATCCCTATATATGATGAGAAGAAGCTTTAAAGAAAGGTCATAAAGCTTGATCTTCTCATCACCTGTCCAGAACTAAAAATCTGACAGCAAAAATCCCCACTCTCTAGGCATAGCAGTGTCTATGTTATTCTCTTATTAATTATCTTCAGACCATGATTAGCTCTCTCATGTTCAATATTGTTACATTTGTTTGTTTTCAGTGGGATTACAGTTCTGATTCACCAAGTGCTTCCATTTGAACTGTCACATTGAAGTCATTCGCAAGCGTAGCTCAGTTGGATCCACCGCTTCGACAAGCCATGCTTTGCATAAGGCACCTGTATGTGTCTGCTTCCGCAGGGACAGATTTGCTCCTCAGTTATATTAGTGCAGTGTCCAGCTTGCCATAGCCTCTACTGAGACACCCAACACTGCAGCCAGTGCCTCATAGTCCTCCCTGCCCTGGCTGCTTCTGTTCCCTCGACCCAGTCAAGTGTATGTGCCAGAGCATGATCAGCTCTCAGACCCTGTTAAGGAAGCCCGCACTGTCCGGGCATCTGGTGTTACCTGCATAGTCCAGTCCCTGGGTTTCCCATAGCAGAGTCTCAGGCATCAAAGTTAAAAAAAATAAATAATTTATGAAATGATACAGCATCAAGGTCAGCTTGAGCTGGGTGCCTCCAGGGAGGGACCCTGAGGCAAGAAATTCCAGGGCAGTTATACCCCTACAGGCTATTCACCTGCCTCTCACATGCTGTTCACGCAGCTTTTGGTCCAATTATGATCTTTGGTTTTGGGTCTTCTAACACCCCCTTGGATTCTTTCTCTGTCTCTGGCAGGTTGTCAATTGTTCTTATCTCAACGAGTTGCACCTGCTGTTGATGGCTGTAGCCTTGAAGCTTCCTTATCTTCTAGTCTGTGGGTTTTTTTTTTCAGCAGAATTTGAGAAACTGCAGAAGTCCCAGACTTAGGACAAATGCTTAGCCATAACACTTAGCCCCAAACACAACTTCAGTGTGTTATCTACATTATTCTCACACTATAGAAATTCAAAACACAGCATACTGTACCAGCTACTAAAAGGAAAAATGGAAAAGTGGAAATTTACGGCTTGCGTTCTTAGACTTCAGCAAATANTGGGTCTTCTAACACCCCCTTGGATTCTTTCTCTGTCTCTGGCAGGTTGTCAATTGTTCTTATCTCAACGAGTTGCACCTGCTGTTGATGGCTGTAGCCTTGAAGCTTCCTTATCTTCTAGTCTGTGGGTTTTTTTTTTCAGCAGAATTTGAGAAACTGCAGAAGTCCCAGACTTAGGACAAATGCTTAGCCATAACACTTAGCCCCAAACACAACTTCAGTGTGTTATCTACATTATTCTCACACTATAGAAATTCAAAACACAGCATACTGTACCAGCTACTAAAAGGAAAAATGTACCTAAGGTGGAAATTTACGGCTTGCGTTCTTAGACTTCAGCAAATATAGCTACTTGCTAAGTAAGTAAAGCTAAATAAATAGCTTATTAAATCACACAACCTTACAACTCTAAGTGATTAGTTCTATTTAAAACTTACTTATTTAAGCTAAACAACTAATCTCTCTTAACTACTCCTTTCATTGTATTAGATAACAATTTCAGGTATGCAGAGATCTGAAGAAGTCATTTAATTGAGTTATCACACTGTGCTTGTGTTTAAAAGCAGTACTTTTATCAAGATGCAAAATTTTTGTCGTGCTACACCTATTTTTGTTCTGTAGTTATACAAAGTACAGTTGTTCATTGCACCTTAGAAGAACATAATGAGATACAGTGCTTGAAAGCACCTTTGTTTTTTTATGAGGTTAAGAAATTTCCCCTCATTATTTTTAATCAATTTTTTTTCTTCAGTATTAAATAAACCAACAAAGCTTAAATTATTTTCCTGTCAGATAGTAACCTCAGGCCTGCTTATATAAAAAGAATATAAAGCTCATACTAAACAAAATGTGATGTTCTATTTTTCTTATTAAGAGTTCAACAACATTACATTGTATTTTCCCAAAGACCTTCTGTTACCACTTACTATGTTTCTGAACTTTTGTCTTCAAAAGCTTTAATCCTATCTTTCTTCTTTTACCATTACAATAAACTTGAACACTGTGGTTAAGCAGTATCTGTGGAAGGCTGAACTCAGATTCCACTTTTTCTTAATTTGTGTTTTCTCTAATTCTGTGTATGCAACTATCAGTGTAGCTGCAAGCTGATTATTCCTTTCTTTTCCTAGCACAGGAGTCACATCTGGTTGTTCTAATAGTTGAAAGCATCTATATGGGCAGCAGATGCACTTAAAAGGTATTTAATTCGTGGTGTACGTTCACCTCACTAGGCAGTTCTTCAGTGATTTTACCTAGGTGAGGTGTGGGCTGGTTGTCTGTTGAAATCAGTATGATTCTATGAAGTAGAATAATGCTTACCTGCAGTAGATTTGGTCTGGATGAACAGAAGTACTTCATTCAAATGTAAGTTTTGTTTATCATCTGACTATCATCTTCAAAACTTCCAGTACAGCTTCTGCCTTAGCCTTGGTAAGCCCTTTATCATTTGACTCCAGGACTGAATTTCTGTTTCACTGTATGTAAAAGGTCACTTAAAATTCTGGCTCCGCAGTTCTCCTACAACTTTTTGTCCAAGTTCCATGGGTATTGCAAAATTAGATTTGTGCATATAATTCTGCTCAAAAATCTTGTTTTTGTGGTTTCACCTATCAACAATGATGAAACCACCTGTTAACTTCACCTTGGTAAAGTAAAACCTGCTTGACAAGAATCAAAAACTACATATTAATCACCCAAATCCCAAGATTTCACTACCATTTTTAGCCGGAACATCATTTATATTTGTTAAAATCTATATCAAAGCTCTTTTTTCATTTTTTCTGCCTTATACAAAGAGCAGGTCTAATTTGTTCCTGTTCACATTTACATTTGATTTGAAATGGTTTAGGTTATACCCAACAAGTCAAAGAGTACAGAAGTTCAGCATCAGAAATGTGTCCTTTCACCATCATTTTTAGTTTCCTTCACCTTAGGTAACTTGCAACCTCTTTTTTGTTTCATCTATGAAAAGTGTTAACTAGAACCAGAAATAAAGCCTTTTATCATGATTTTGAAGCCTATTAATTCATCTGTGTATTGCATACAACATCCATTTTATGCCATTCTTGTTCTTTCATTGAAATGTCAGCAGGTATCTTATCACATAATACCTTGAGGAGTTCAGGTATGTATCACTAGTGGCCTAAACAAGCAAAGGCATTTTCTCCTAAACTGTCATTGGAACAGTTTTTCAAAAAGTGTGTTCTGTCAGCTTGTATTATTGCTGTTGTGCTTGCAGAAACAGAGGCACTGGTTAAGTCAAAATCACCAGGAAATCTGGTGACTACTCTGACTTTTAGCAGGGAGGGAGGGTGTGCATGGCTGCACAGCCTGCACCGCTTGCATTCGGTTATTCCAGTTCTTCTCCCTTTCACTTCTTTCAGTAATTGAGACCTGAACCTGCCTTTCCTGTATTTTTGCCCGTGCTTGCTGTCAGCCTGAAAAGTCTGTAATGAAGTCAGTTGTCCTATTTAGCCTTTAAATATTGTTACATCAGTTTTTTTCTTGCTCTGTGAAATTTCCTCAGCATTTCAGAAGTTTTTAGGAAACGAACTTAATGATTAACATTTCTGCCGCTCACATCTTTCATTTATTTTTTCTAATATTTCTTTTACCTAATATTTAAAAATAAATGTTTAATTTAAGTTGCTGCTGTTTATTACTCTTTCATATTATTGATTTAATGGAAAGTATTTCAATGTTACATAATGTGAAAGCACTGTTTATGTTTTCCAAATATGCAATGGAAACATTTCTGCTGCTCTACATTCTTTTAGACAATTCTGGTTTTTAAATCTGGTAGTAAAGCCGTACTAGCAATGTCATTGTCTCTGATGGATTTAACATTTTTACTTTCTATGGGATATATTTTTGTTCTTTCTTCTTGGTTCTTAAATTATTTAACTCTTTAGTTAGATACCATTGTAAACCTCTTGGTTTTTTTTTCTCCATTTATTTCATGTTTTAATGTGCTTCTTCTCTCCTCTTCTCTTCTCTTCTCTTCTCTTCTCTTCTCTTCTCTTCTTCTCTTCTCNGAGCAGTAGTTGCACAGGGTCAAGGCTGTCTCTCTTCCCAGCCTTCGCCACATTCCCATCAGCGAGTAGGCTGGGGGTGGACAAGAAGTTGGGAGGGGATGCAGCCAGGACAGCTGACTCCAACTGACCAAAGGCATACTCCATGCCATATGATGTCATGCTCAGCAAAAAAAATGGGTAAAGGAAAAGGGTGGGGTTGGCTTCAAAGCTGGCTGTTGGAGACTGACCCGGTATCGATCTGCTTGTGGGCTTCGGTGAGTGATTGTCTTTGCATCACTTTTTAAAAATTCTCATTTATTGCATTTTACTATTTTTTCCCCTTCACTTATTAAACCATCTTTATCTCAACCCATGAGTTTTCTCTCTTTTTCTCCTGTTTTCTCCCTTGTCCTGCTGGGGAACGAGGCAGGGGGAGGGAGCTGGCAGCTGCACGGGCACTTTACCTGCTGGCCAGGGTCAATACACGGTAGTGGGATGGAAGAAAAATACATTAGGAGCACAATCCCTGGGTAATGGCGTTTTGAGGTTTGAGGGAATGAGGTACTTTTTCCAAGCAGCAAGCCAGGGAAGAGGCATTTGTGCAACCACAGATGAAAGGAGTGGGAAGACAGGCTGAGAGAGCTGGGACTGTTTAACCTTGAGAAGAGGAGGCTCAGGGGAGAGGATCTTACTGATGTATCTAAAAGCCTGATAGTAGGGAGTAAAAAAGATGAAGCCAGACTCGTCCCAGTGCTATTCATAGAAGAGGCAATGGGCACAAACTGAAATACAGGAATTTCCATTTAACATATGAAAAAACCTTCTTACTGTGAGAGTGGTCAAACATTGGAACAGGTTGCCCAGAGAGGTTGTGGAGCTTCCAGCCTTGAAGATACTCAAAACCCAACTGGACATGACCCTGCTCTGAGCACAGGGCTGAACTAGAGGATCTCCAGAGGTTGCTTCCAGCCTCAGCTATGAGGTAATTCTGTGAAATTTCATGAGTCTCAAGTGACCCACAGTTTTGTAGATCAAGCAGCCCAGCACATAGCCTGTATAGGTGACACGGGATATCAGAGAGGTTTCTCAAATGAAGCTGTAGCATTTTTCTCCATCTCCAGAATTACCTTTCAGTCCTAGATACACAGGATTTTATAATGAATTGCATTTTCTTTTTGTTTATTTTTTGAATAGAGTGATTCCACAGGTGTTTTTAGTTTGGACTTGCAGCCTTTTCACTGACAAAACGAGCACTTATGCTTTGGCATAAAAAAGCAAAGAAACCTGTTTCTTAGTACAGCGTCATTATTTTGGAACATACAGTAGCTTGGCATGTGTTCAGGCATGTGAGGCAGCAGAGTCTTGTAAGAGAACTTTCCAGTTACAGACCAATGTGCAGAAGGCTGATTCCTCATATTTGAGTGTAAAATGACTGTTCAGAAATTGATACTGCAGTATGATAAATATATGGTTAGTATGATAAATATATGGTTAGTTCAATACTCACAGCTCTCTGCTGGAAACTGAGTGTAGAAAGGTAGCCTTTACACAGGTGCTCCTTTATAGCAGGAGTGCTGGTAAAATAGTTTCATTCACAAGTATGGAAACTAGCATTTCCAGATGACTCATTGTCCCGATTCAACCTGCTCTTTACGTTCAACTTACTGGTTTTACTGCTGGCCTGTTCACCTGCTGACAATTGTGTAGATAAGAGTTTGTTTATATTCTTCTGTTGCTGGCATTTCCTGGATTTTATGGAGAGGGCTTGATTGGTCTTGTTTACTTAGATTATTTGTTAATTGTTAATATTCAGGTATGTATTTCATCAACTAAATCTTGTTTGCTTGATTAAAAAAAGAGGAATAGGAATGGTCCAGCTTTTTTTCATATATGAGTGAAACATTACACTTCTGCAAAAATACTAGCTTTCTCTAAGAAAGCAATTGCAACATGAAATTTTGGGGAGATGGATGGTGCACTTATGCTTTTGGTTACTTTAAAAGAAAAGTAGATTATTTTAATTTGGTTTACTTAGCGGCTTCAAAAACTTGCTCACTGACTTACTATCTGAAAAAAATGTTCACAAACTCTCTGTAACTGTAGCATGGGTTTCCATCTGAGCTGAAGAGATTTTTTTTTAGTGTGTAGGTGTATGAATAGCGCGATCTCTTTTGTGGTGGGTGTTACCTCCTTTTCTGTGGATTCTCATCTGTTGAACAGAAGGAGACTGGTTTCTGCAGTGCACACACAACTGTTGCATGAACAGGCAGTGCTGAAAGCTGTATTGCTGTAATCTCACTACACATAATTTTTTTTGTCTCTGAATATTTTAAATTTCAGTTTACTGTAAAGATAACTTGGGATGGGGTAGCATTAAATATTGAATGTTGCATCTTTCTACCTAAAATTTTTGGTCTCATAGGTTATTCCACTGAGGAAGATAATGTGATTATGTCAGGTACCTTCAACAGAGCTATGTTTATTTACAAAGATATATAAAACTATATTGACATAAGCACAGAGGGGATTCACAAGTCTTCATCTGGTGCTTATTCTGGTTGTGCTGGTCTTTCACAACGTGTCTCACCTAAAGACCCTTCCACATTCCTCAGTGGACCTCAGCCACATTCCTCCGTACTTTATCCTGAAGTAATGTATATCCATGTTTTAAATTTGATGCCGTATTTCAGTTACCTGCTTCGATGGAGCTACATAACTTTTCACAACAATATGTTGAGGCTGTGTCTAGCAACTTCAAATTGGTTTTACCCATCTTCAGCAATGAGCAGAACCGGTACATATTACATTAAGACACAGTCATAATGCAATGCTAAGAGCATCCTATAAATGTTTTCCTGGGATGTCAGCAATACCAGTGCACTGGCAGTAGGGAGCACATCTCACAGAAAACGCTTTGGTTGACAATTTGGCTGAAGTGCAATGTCAACAACTCTGTCAGGCTGCACAGAGGCATTTTGCGGGAGACAGTGACAATACCGACTGTGTGTGCACCCTGTAGGCCGGCCGTGGCTTCATGATACCCCCTCCCATGTAAGCAAAAGGGGTATAGACCTCCATCCCCTCCCAAACATGAGTTTTCCTAAACCTTCCTGAGTGATCTGGCTGTTATCGCCAAGCCTATGCTTTTGCTTTGGGGTAATACATCTCCAGATCTGACCCCGTCATTTACCTAATGCTGAAATCTTAATGCTCCGGTTCCGTTCACCTCCCCTGGCTGGATAAGCCCCCGTGGCTCCCAGGCCACCCTTTTCCAGGGTGACTAAAGACCCCCCGCGGGAATACCGCGCACGTTCCGGCTCCTTGCTGGCAGGCTGCGGGGGAGGGACAGCCGGGGACCGGCGCGGGCGCCGGGACCCTGCCGCAGCGGCGCCGCGCGCTGCCGCCGGGGCTGCGGCACTGCC